>JAPJBO010001147.1:0-64144 GCA_030068145.1 Diplonema papillatum | reverse complement strand
TCCCGTCGGGACAGAACGGCATAGCCGCATCCTGCAAACCCGAGCTGCTGGAATCAGAACTGTTCGAACCTGAACCGGAACTACTTTCGGAATCTCCAGAACTAGTGCCATCATTGTAGTCGACCAAAGTGTACGCCTCGCAAGAGACGGGGGCCGGCGTCGTAGGCTGAACGTTGGGTGATGGCGTCATTGGCGGAGCATTGCCGGCGCTCTCAACGTTCGAGAACACGACGAGTCCAGAATCACCGGCAGCTTGGAACACACGAACCTCGCCGTCGGCCAAAGCCGCAATGGTGAGGCGGTTGTTGCCGTCAACCTGCACACCATCGGGCATGTCGCGGTGGCCGGCATAGTACGGCGCCCTCGGATCCGTCACGTTCAGCACCACCAACTTACCCGAAGCATCCGTAGCGTAGATCAATCCACCCATGTGCTTGATGCTTACCAAGTTCATCACCGGTCCTTCGTCGCAGCATGCGCTCAGAAGCTGGAACTTTCCACTGGCCGTCTCATACACTTCGAGCTTGTCACCCGCGGCAACATACACCAGGGTGCCAACTACCTCCGCATCGAACGAAGTGTGGTCAGACAGGATACTGTCCAACAGTTCGGGCTTCGTAGGGTTTGTCAGGCTGTACATGGCTACGGACGCCTGGTCAGCAGTCTTCATCGTTGCGAACAACGTCGACCTCTTCTCATCGACGAAGACGTCCGTAATCATACCTGGCACAGGCGCGTCGATGACAGGCTTGCCCTCTGCCAGAACCTTCGGGGCCTTGCTGTCAAGGACGTCGACAGCGAAGACACCAGACTCTCCACAGTTCAGGTACGCGATGTGCGTGTTCGACGACCACCTCAACTGAGACAAGCTCTTGCAAGACGAGCTGTCGATGCTGACTTCGCCGATGAGCCCAGCAGAGCTGGCCGGCATCACCGAGTATATGTGCAAGCTGTCTTTCGTCAGTGCGTACACAATGTCCGGGTTGTGGTCTGCGGCGAGGACTGCAACGTAATCGCCTCCGGAAACCTGTGCCGCTCTCTGGAACTTGCCGTCTTCTGTCGTTCTGATGATGGTCAGACCGCCTGAACCGACCACAACGATGTTCCGGTCATCTGTGCCGAGGACAGCAACGTCCGTGGCACTGCTGCCGTCGGGCAGGAGATCCTCTCTGTACGACGAAACGAACTTCGTCAGAGGAGCAGGTGGGCCACACGCTGCTCCGCTGTCGGCTGTGCCAGATACAATCTCGCATGTGGTCCCCACCTTGCGCAGGATCATGCTGTCCTCCCCGTCGAGCGCAACACTGGTCCCATCCACCATCTTCTCACAAACCTCGGTCATGCACCAGTTCACAACGTGCTTCGTCATGATCACCTTGCCTTCAGGGCAGACACCAGTCGCGTTGTCACCCTCGTACACCTCAATGTCATCGCACGACGGCGGCATCGGCGGTGGCGGCGGTGCCAGGGTCGGCGGCACAGGCGTGCTCATCGGCTCAATGTCACCGAAAACAGCAAGACCTCCTCCGGCACCCGCTTGGAAGACACGAGGCGTCGACTCGCACGTGGCCACAATGATGCCCTCCTTTCCGTTGAATCCGGACGGGAGGTCGCGGTGCCCGACGTAATACGGCGCCGTCGGCTCAGTAACGTTCATGACAACCAACTTCCCCATGTAGTCCGACGCGTACACCATCCCGTTGAAGTAAGTCAACCCAACAAGGTGCATGCTCGGCGCGTGGCTGCAACACGAAGAAATCCGCGTGAGCTGACCTCCGTCACTGTTCATCACCTCAAGCTCCGGTTCTGCAGCAAGGAACAGGTACGTGCCGGACATAGCAATCTCGTACGAAGAGCGGTCAGTTTTCATCGAAGACAACTCGGCCGGAGCACCTGGACCCGGTGAACTTAGGTCGTACATGTGCACGTGGGGGTCGCTCCCCCATGTAACCACGAAAAGCAGGTTTCGAGCAACATCAACGTACAGACCCTTCGCTTCTCCCGTCAAAGGCTTCAACCCAACACCGTTGTTGAGGAGCGTCGGTTCGTTGCGAACGTCGATGGCGAAGACGCCTTGGTCGTGACAGCTCGCGTAAACTACGTCGAACGTCGACGTCTTGTATTCACGCAAACGGGAGCATCGGTAGCTGGATAAGGAGACAGACGACGAAACAGTCGGGTTGCTGAAGTCGGTGATGTCCACAACGTCCAAGCCGTTGGAGCGCAAAGCGAATGCCTTGTCCGCACTGCCTTCAGCCGGCACCACTGCCATGTACCCAGTGTTTTCAACGCCGCCGATCCTTTCGTAGTTGCCGTTGTCTTTCAAGCGCAGCATCGACAACTCGCCCGACGTTGCAACGAGAACATGGCACGTGTCCGCACCAACCGCAGCAACGTCATACGTCTGCGAAGAAGTAGGAAGCACGCCGTCATCGAACACCGAGATGTACGTTGTGTAAGCAGGAGCCGGGCTGCAGGCGTACCGCTCGGGCAGTTCGCTGTAGTCGACGATCTTGCAGACACCACTCTCCTTCGTCATGGCTTGCTCGCTTTCGTCGATAGCAACCATCCAACCTTCTTCGATGTCGACGCACATGTCATCCATGCAGTTCAATGCCAGGTGCTCGCTCATCAGCACGTCGCCCTTGTTGCAAGTCACCTCAGCAGCCGTGTCAGCTGTACGTGTGAACACGTACATCGCAGAGCAGTCAGGCGGGATGACAGGTGGAGGCGGCATCGGCGTCAGTGGCGCTGGGGTTGGGCCAGGTTCCTCGTCAGAGAAGACGACGAGACCTCCAGAGTCTGATGCTTGGAACACACGGACGACTCCGTCGTTCAGTGCCGCCGCTGTGATGCCTTCTTTGCCATTACCCTGCGGCAGGTCCCTGTGCCCGATGTAGTACGGCTCCGACGGGACTGTAACGTTGAAAGCAATGAGCTTCCCATTGAAGTCCGATGCGTACGCTACGTTGTCGTAAACGGTCAAGCCGACCATGAACATGCTCGGGGCTGATCCTTCTCCGCAGCACCAGCCAAGTTTCACCATCGCCTGGTTCGCCGAGTCGAATACGTCCAGAGTACGCTGAGCCGCAACGTACACATACGTACCAATGGATACCACCTCGAATGCAGAACCCGACGTCTCTGCACTCGCCACTTCGGTCGGCGTGTCTGGCACGCTCACGTCGTACATGTGCACTGCCGGGGTGTTCCCCCACGTAGCCACAAACAACAGAGTGTGTGTTTCATCGACAGCAAAGCCCTTCGGTTCTCCAGATGCAGGCTTCAACACAGCAGCACCGTCGTTCATCACCACCGGATTGTCATTGACCCTGACATCGACTGCATACACGCCCTGCGCGTGGCAGCTCGCGTAAACGACATGCACGGTTGTACCTCTCCTCAGCTGCGCCAGGCCGTGGCAACTCCAGCTACCGAGCACAGCAGTACCCAGCACTTGCGGCGACGAAGGAGGCGTCAGCGACACAATTTGCAGCGAGCTTGGTGTCAGTGCGAAGAGCAGGTCTGCGTCATCCTCAGCAGCCAGCACAGAGTAGTAGTTGCCGGAAAGAGTCCCCACAGTCTTCAAACCGACGGACGTGTACGAGTTCAAGATTGAAAGACCCTTCGACGTGGCAACTGCGACGTCGTTAGAGTGCGATCCGAGGACACAGACTTCTCTCGCATACGAACCCGACATGAGCGTCCCACTCTTGTGACTCACCATGTAGGCTGTGTGCGGCGGGGCTACGCCGCAGAGGACTTTCGATGCCGCCGAGCTTGAGCTCTTGATAGAGCAGCTGGTGCCCGTCCTTACAAAGTACATGCCGTCTGGGCCGTCGAATGACGCAACATCCGAATCCGACATGCGCGAGCAGATCTCCGTGATGCACTTGTTGATGGCGTGGCTGTTCTCAAGGACGGTGCCATCGGTGCAGCTAGACGCTCCTTCAACGTATGTGTTCACAACAATGTTGTCGCAGTTGAACGGCGGAACCGGTGCAGCGGGCATCGGAGTTGGGGGTGCTGGTGTTGGAATCGGCTGCACGTCAGAGAACATAACAAGACCACCGTTGTCGGCGGCTTGGAACACTCGCACAATGCCGTCTCCCAACGTCGTCACGAACAACCCTTCTTTACCGTTCGAGTTGCCGCCAGAAGCGGGCGGAAGGTCCCTGTGGCCAATGTACGCCGGTGCTGTGTTGTCCTGCACGTTCATCACCACAAGTTTGCCCATCCAGTCCGACGCGTAGATCATCCCGTTATAGTATTGGATGCCCACCAGGTGCATGTCAGGAGCAAAGCTGCAGCAGAAGCTGATCTGCGTGAGCAAACCATTGCCCGTCTCGAATATATCGAGTTTCGAGGCAGCCACAACGTACAGTACCGTGCCGTGCATCGCCATCTCATACGCCGAGTCGCCAGTAGACGTTTTCGCCAAGTGGTAAGCCACGGACGGGTCACTGATGTTGTACAAGTGGAAGGCACTGTCTCCACCTGCGCTGGCAACAAAGAGGTACGCTCTCGATGCGTCGACCAGCATTCCTTTGCTTTCACCAGATTCCAGCTTCACAATAGGACTTCCACCGTTCAGAAGCTTCGGCGCGGTGTTGGAGTCGACGTTGATAGCATAGATACCGTCTTTGTTACAGCTTGCGTACACAACGTGATCATTCGGCGTCGTGAACTGTTCCAGGTTCGCGCATAGGTAGCTTGGGATGGGTACCCGACCCACAACCACAGGTGAGCTGACATCGATGACACTGATGATGTCCAGCTGGTGTGATTTCAGACCGTACAAGACGTTTGGCTGTCCGCCGGCCGGCAAAAGGCTGACGTAAGCACCGTCCAAGGATCCGAACGTCTTCAGGTACCCATTGCCCTGCATCTGCAGAACCGTCAATGCCGTCGTCGTGGCGACAAGAACTTCATCTTTGCTCTCGCCCAGCGCCACCACATCAACCGCGCGTGAGTAGTCCGGCAAGAACCCGTCATCGTAAACAGTCATGTACGCCGTGTGTGGTGGCGGTACCCCGCAGATGTACCTGTCTGGAATTGCAGTCGATTCTACGAATTCGCAACCAGTTGCCGTCTTGGTGTACAACTTGCCGGTGTTTCCGTCAAAGCCAGCCTGCCAACCCTCCTGCATGTCGTCACAGATTTCAGCGCAAACTTCAATGAGGTGCGTGCTCATCAAGACGTGACCCTCGTTACACTGGAGTGTGTTGGTAGCGTACTCATGAACGTACAACAGAGTGCAGTCAGGCGGCAGCATCGGCGGTGGAGGCATCGGCGTAGGAGGCGACGGAGTCGCCACGGGTTCAATGTCTGAAAACACCATCACACCACCGCTACCAGCCGCTTGGAACACTCTCGGTACTCCGTCTTCGAGTGCCGCCACAATAATGCCTTCTTTGCCATTCGGCCACATGTAGTTCTTCTGCGGCAGCTGCCTGTAGCCGACGTAGAACGGGTTGTACGGATCCGTCACGTTCATGACCACCAGCTTCTGGTTGAAACCTGATCCATACACAAAGCCGTCATAGTATGCAATTCCGACCATCATGAAGTCTGGGCCGCTCTCGCAGCACGCGCCGATAGCGACAAACTTGAGGGTCGCAGTCTCGTAGATCTCCAAGTCCCTATCAGCAGCCACGTAAAGAATAGTCCCCTGGAGTGTGAATTCGTACGCATTGTAGAGCGTCGTCGCATCATCCAAGCTGACTGGCGAGATTCTGTCAGTGATGTCGTACATGTGCACAGCGTGAGCATCACCCCAAGTGGAAGCGAACAGCAATTGACGCGTCACGTCCGCAGTAATGCCCTTCGTCTCGCCACTAAGGGTGTGCATCACAGCACTGCCGTTGTTCATCAGCACAGGCTTCGAGTTCTGCAATAGGTCGACTGCAAAGATGCCTTGACTGTGGCAAGCTACGTACATGATGTGCTCGCGCTGCGTCTTGAACTGAACCATTCTCTGGCAAGCAGTGCTCGGGATTGAAACAGTGCCCATGTTTTCAGGATTCTCAGGCGGTGTCAACGAGATGACGTCGAAGGCGTTGTTCTTCAGTGCGTACAGAAGATCCGGGTCACTCTGTGATGCAGTGACCGCGAAATAGTTACCGTTGACGTGACCAACCTTCTTGAAGCCGACCGAGTGGTATGCGTGCAGGATCGTCACACCACCAGACGTCGCGGCCACAATGTCGTTGCTGTCCGACCCAAGAACAGCAACGTCCCTGCACTGAGCATAGTTCACAAGAATATCGTTCTGGTGCTGCTCCAAGTATGCCGTCAACGGCGGTGGCGGACCACAGGCCGCGTGTGTCGCCACACCATAGTAGTCGTAAGACCGCGACGTGCAACCGCTGCCACTCTTTCTGTACCAGTAATAAGACAGTTGATCGTACTTCACGTAATCACTTGTTTCAAGCGTAGAACAGAAATCAGCTGTGCATTGGTTGATCATGTGTTCGTTCAGCAGAACACTGCCAGCCGGGCATTCATCACCTTCAACGATGAAGACTGCCGAACAGTCGACAGGAAGCGAGGGTGGCCGCGGGAGAGGTGTATTCGGGGCTGATGTCGGTCTCGGCTCCACGTCAGAGAACACAACAAGTCCTCCGTTGTCCGCAGCTTCAAACACTCGCACAATGTTGTCGCTCATCTGAACGACGACGATGCCTTCCTTTCCGTTCGAATTGCCCCCCGAACCAGCCGGCATCTCCTTGTGTCCCATGTAGAATGGTGCTTCCGGGTCCGTCACGTTCATAACCACAAGTCTCGCGCTGTAGTCCGACGCGTACACCAACCCGTTGAAGTGCTGAATGCCGACCAAGAACATCCCCGGCCCGTAGTGGCAGCACCACGACAGTTGTTCGAAGGTACCAGCGGCGGTTTCGTAGATTTCAAGCCTGCTGGAGGCTGCAATGTATATAATCGTACCGTCGATATCCAACTCGTAAGCGGAGTTGTCCGTCGCCGTCATATCAAGCTCCTTCGGTGCAGAGACGATGCTGATGTTGTACATGTGCACGCCTGCTGCAGAGCCGGTGGTGACTGCAAACAGAATCTGGCGAGGCTCGTCAATGGCCATGCCTTTTGAAGTGCCCGAAGAGGGTAACACGATGGCCTTGTTGCTGTTCAGCAGCTTCGGGCTCGCAATGGTCGATACGTCGACGGCGAAAATGCCGCTGTTGGCACAACTGCAGAAGACGACGTGCTTGGTGCTTGTTCGGAGCTGCTCAAGGTTGGCGCAAGCGAAGCTCGAGATGGTGACGGTTGCGACCCTGCTCGGGCTGGTTAGCGACTCGACGCTAATGATGTCGAGAGAACTGGGGGCCAGGGCGAACAAAATGTTTTCGTGTCCCTCTGCAGCGATGACTGCAATGTACGACGTCGGCCAGTAACCAACCCTCTTAAACGACCCAGCGTCCAGCTGCAGGACTGTCAAGTCTTTAGTCGTGGCGACGAACACAGCATCGTCGTTGGGTTTCAGCACGGCGACGTCAACAGCACGCGACCACGCCTGCAGGAACCCATCGTCAAACCTCTGCATGTACGTTGTGTACGGCGGCGACGGACCGCAGATCCACTTCGTAATACTACTGCTGGTAGTCGATCCATAGTCGCACGTTGACCCCTGCTTGTTGAAGATTCTGTTATCGATGTCGTACCCGGCGCCAGTCCCTGACGTTAATAGGCCACAGACATCGTCCCGGCATGCATTGATGACGTGGTTGCTCATCAACACGTCTCCCTTCTCGCACATTTCGCCGTCGGTAGATGAGTCGTGGACATAGAGGGTGTGACAATTCGGCGGAAGCATCGGTGGGGGTGGCATAGGCGTGGGAGGGGATGGAGTAGCTACTGGTTCCTCGTCTGAGAAAACGAAGAGCCCAGCCACGTCACCCGCTTGGAACACACGAACAATACCGTCGCCTAGGCTTCCGACAACGATACCCTCCCTTCCGAAAGGGAACTCGCCGGTGTACGGCAAGTCCTTGTGGCCCATGTAGTATGGCGCTGTCTCGTCTTCTACGTTGATGACCACCAGCTTTCCCTGGTCTACTCCATGGTCAGACACGTAGACCATGTTGTCGTAGTAGAAGATACCAACTGCTTGCATGGTTGCTGTTTCTTCGTTGCAGCAATGTCCAACGACAGTCAGTTTTTCGTCTGTAGTGTCGAAGATCACAACTTTCTCCGATGCTGCCACGTAAAGGATGTTTCCGGAGATCGCAAGCTCGTGCGCGTCGTAGTCCACAGTTGCGACAGCTGCCTCTCTCGGTTTGTTCGGGAATCCTACACCGTACATGTGCAGAGAGGGTGTCTCGCCCCAGGTTCCAGCGAAGAGGTAGCCTCTGGTGTTATCAACAACCATTCCCTTGGTTTCGCCGCTAGACGTTGTGAACACGGCGGTCTTGTTGTTCAGAAGTTCAGGTTTCGCGTTATCCGCGACGTCGACGAGGAACACTCCATCGGCGTGGCAGCTGACATACAACACGTGCAAGCCTGTCCAGATACGGAGCTGCACCATCGACGAGCAGGCCTTGCTCGGGAGGGCGACTGTGCCTACAACCTTCGAAGAATCCAACGGAGACAACGAGATGACGTCCAATTGAGTACTTCTCAATGCGAAGGCAATGTCCGGGTTGTTGGACGCAGGGAGGACAGAGTAGTAGTCACCATCAATGTGCACCGCTAGTCTGAAATCCGTCGAGTGCAACGCGTGCAGAACAGTCAAACCCGCCGACGAGGCAACAAGAACATCATTCGAGTCAGATCCTTGGATAGCCACGTCCCTTGCTATTGCCTTCGCCGGCAGCACATCTCCTCTGTGCACTTCACCGAACGCCGTGTGGGGAGGCGGGATTCCACAGATGGTCTTCGTAGCCGTGCCAAGTATGTTCCATGCACACGTTCCATCACTCTTCTTCGTGAAATACACGTCACCGTCGAAGGAAGCCAAATCCCCGGTGACCATCTGCGCACAGATCGCTGTGTTGCACTTATCGACGATGTACATACTCTCGCCCGCTTTTCCAGGTGGGCACTCGTTCTCTCCCTCAACCTTGTCATGAACTGTTACCGTACTGCAGTCAAAAGGGGGCGAAGGTGGAGGCGGCAAGGCCGTCTGCGGCACCGGCGTTGGGAACGGCTCCGTGTCGGAGAAGACAACAAGACCTCCGTTGTCTGCAGCTTGCAGAACGCGAACGATGCTGTCGGCCAAAGGCAAGACGACGATGCCTTCCTTGCCGTTCGAATTCCCGCTCGCCGCTGGCGGCAACTCCCTGTGGCCTACGTAGCTTGATGCCGTGGGGTCCGTGACATTCATCACGACCAGCTTCCCTGTCCAATCAGAAGCATAAATCAGACCATCAAAGTAGTCCACACCCACGATGTGGAGTTCCGGGCCGTTCACGCAGCAGTACCCGAGCTTCTCGAAGGTCAGGCTAGCGGTGTCGTACATCTCAAGGTACTCGTCTGCCGCAATGTAAACCACGGTGCCCACCATCGTCATCTCGTACGCCGTGAAGTCAGTGTCAGTAGCTGTCACCGCCACTGCGACCGCAGGGTCTGAGATGTTGTACATCGACACGCCGCTGCGGACAGTGCTGTACGTTGCGACGAGCAGCATCGACCGACTGGCGTCGATGAACATGCCCTTCACTTCCACACCTTCTCCAGGGACGAACAATGCTTTAGAATTCTTTCCAATTACAAGTGTCGGTGATTTGTTGAACTCAACGTCAATCGCGAAAACACCACTCGTCGAGCACCCAGCGTACAGGTAGTGGTACCTGCCGGTCATCAGCTGCACGAGCGTTGCGCACTGCACGCTCGGAATGCTGACGCTGCCAAGCGTCATAGGCTGACTGGCCGTTTCGAAGGTCAAGACATCGACCGCAGAAGTCGTCAAACCGTAGACGACCGTCGGTTTGCCCAGTGCAGTCTGAACTGCGGTGTACGCTGTCTTCAAGGAACCGACCTTTTCAAACTTCCCGCTGTCCCGAACTGCCAACGCAGTCAATCCCGACGTCGTTGCCACCACGACAACGTCTCTCTCGGGACGGCTGTTGCCGAGGACACACACGTCAACAGCTCTGTCGCCATCAGGGAGGAAGTCCTCCTTGAAAGCCTCCATGAACGCCGTGTGCGGCGGTGCCGGTCCGCAGATGTACTGCGTCGGCGTCGCAAGCGCCTCTTGATACGTGCAGGTGCTTCCCGATTTCGAGTACACGTTGCCAGACGCTCCGTCGTACCCAGCCGTGGAAAGGATGCCAGTTCCCAACTTCGGGCAAACAACGTCTTCGCATGCTGAAATAATGTGCGCGCTCATCATCACGTCGCCCTTTGCACACGGCATGTTGTCGTCCGAGAATGTGTGCACGTAGAGCGAACTGCAGTCAGGCGGAGACATCGGCGGAGGTGGCTGCGGTGTGGGCGGTGCTGGCGTCTGGAACGTCGGCACGTCAGAGAACACCGCCAGTCCACCCTTTTCAGCAGCTTGGAACACACGCACGATCCCATCACCCAACGGGGCCACGACGATACCTTGCTCACCGTACGGGTAATTCCAATCAACAACTGGCAACTGCCTCATGCCTACATACTCTGGCACGGACGGGTTTGTAACGTTGATGGCAACGAGCATGTAGTAGTAGTCCGACGCGTAAATGATACCCTCGTACAAAGCAAGACCCACCAGCTCGAAGCTGGGCGAACCCTGGCAGCACCAACTCAATTGCTTGAATTCGCTGTTCGACGTGTCGTACACCTCCAGCTTGTCCAGAGCCGCGATGTAAATCAGGGTCCCGTTGACAATTACATCCCTGCACTTGAACTCTGTGTTCTGCTTCGCCACTTCGGTGGGGGCCAGCGGGTTGGCCATGCTGTACATGTGCACAGCCGATGACGACCCTTCGGTAACCAAAAACATCAGCTTTCTCGCCTCGTCCATGACAAGACCTTTACTATCACCGGATGAGGCCTCGATAAGGGCTGAATGGTTGTTCATCAGCTCGGCCTTCTTGTTGTCACGGACGTCGATCGCATACACGCCGTCTGCTCCGCAGCTTGTGTAGACGATGTGGAACGTGGTGCCGACTCTGTACTGCTCGATGTATTTACAGTTTGAACTTGGCAAGTAAATAGTAGCCTCCACCTTCGGGTCTGAGGGAGGTGAGAGGCTGATCGTGTCGAAAGCGTCGGTTAGCAGAGCGTACGCGATGTCAGGACTGTGCGAAGCGGCGAGGACTGCGACGTAGCTTCCGTCGAGATGGCCAACCTTTTCAAAACTAGTCGAATGGTACGGCCGCAGGACAGTGAGCCCCTTTGTACTGGCAACAATCACGTCGTCCTTGTCCGATCCCAGCACAGCAACGTCCCTTGCCAACGCACCGGTTGAAAGAACGTCCGCAGTGTGCATTTCCAAATACGTGGTGTGAGGAGGAGCAGACCCACACACAGCCAGTGTCGGTGTTGTTCCCCAGTAGTACGATACACTGCAGCCCCAGCTTGCTTTGTAGACCATGTATGACTGGTCCGTCCCGTCAATGCGCGCGTACTGGCCTTCCGACATGTCGTCGCAGAAATCAGAGCGGCATTTTTCGGCCATGTGTTGGCTCATCAGTGTGGTACCCGTTGGGCATGGCTTGTTTGAATCCTTCATCGCCGTGACGAACACGTGGGCGCAATCCATGGGCGGAGACGGCGGCGGGGGCAGTGGTGTTGATGGCATAGGTGTTGGCAGCGGCTCTACATCGTACAACACCGTCACGCCGCCTCCATCACCAGCGGTAAGGATACGCGGGATGTTGTCCCCCATCATGCCCACCCACAACTCCATCCCGTAACTGCCGCTTGGTAGGTTGCGGTGCCCGAGGTACGACGGGCTCGCAACATCGCTCGCGTTGAAGACAAGAACCTTCGTGTAGTAATCCAGTGCGTACACCAGACCGTTGTAAAGCGATAGGTACCTAATGTCAAAAGTCGGACCAACGGAACAGCACCAGCTCAGCTGTTTCAGCGCCATCAGATCTGTAGTATCGTAGATCTCGAGCTTCGACATGCACGCGACGTACAATGTTTTGTCAACGAGTTCCATGCCGTAGGCAGAGTCTTCTGTCCCTTCGTAGCTAAGCTCCGACGGCGCAGACGGCACCGTGATGTTGTAAACGTGGATACCGTGCACATTCTGTTTGCTTCCTTGCTCTGTTGTGATGAACAACACAGCCCGTGACGCGTCAACCAGAGCATCTCTCGGGTCACCTGAGCTTGGCGTCAACTTCCCTGTAGAAACCGCTTTTGGTGACGTCAGCTTCGAGGCATCCACGACATATACTCCGTTTGTGTCAGACGGGATGTACACGAAGTGGTTTGCACCGGATCTGTACTGGGCCATGTTCTCGGTGTAATAGCCGTCAAGGTTCGCGCTCCTACAACCTTCGGTGTTTTCGGACTCGAAATGTCGATGACCGACAAGCCGTAGGACTCTAGCCCGAAAAGCTTGTCCGGCGAACCATCGACAATCAACAACTTCTTCATTCCGTAGAGGCTGTCCAGCGATGCGTATTTTGTGAACCGGCGATTCTCCTGCAGCTCCAACAACGTCAATTCATACGAGGTTGCAACCGCAACTAGTTTGGTACCTGGCACTGGCACGATACCGTCGACGTAAGCCCACTGCGACCAGTATTCTTCACCATCGTATTGCTCTGTGTACGTCGTCAAAGGCGGCAGTGGCGCGCACACGTACCTCGTGAGGATCGCCCATGATGTTGTGACAGTGCACGTTGTACCGGTTTTCTGCAGGACAGCAGCATAACCACCATCGATACCAGCGATCCAACCGTCGGACATCTGGCTACAGATAGACGTGAGGCACTCGTCGACGAGGAACTCAGGAGCGACGCCGTCGCCGGTTTCGCATTGCTTTCCACCAGACGCTTTCGACGCGTCGAAAATCGAAAACTTCGAGCAATCCAACGGCGCCAGCGGAGGAGGCGGCATCGGAGTTGGCGGCTGCGGCGTCGGGGCCGGCACCGTGTCCGAAAACACGAACAGACCTGCACCTTCCGCTGCGAGGAACACTCTCACGACGCCATCCTGCAATGGTGCAACTGCCATCCCGAATGTTCCCCGAGCCACATATCCTCCGACGCTCGGGAGACTCTTGTGTCCGACGTAATACGGAGCGGTCGGATCGGTAGCGTTGATAACGACCAGCATCGAGTAGTAATCCGACGCGTAGATCAAGCCGTCGACTGTACGCAATGCCTCTCAGATCGATACCCGGGTCGTTTTGACAGCACCACCCGATTTGTTTGAAGGTGTTGTCGCTCGTTTCGAAAGTGTACAACATTTCGTCAGCTGCGACTATGACGGTGGTCCCCACGATGACAATTTCGGACCCAGCGTAGTCAAGGCTGAAGCTCGCGATGGACTTCAAGTCGACTCTGTTTGTCATGTTCAACATGTGCACGGCAGCGTTGTTCCCGTCGCTGACAGCGAACATTAAGTTTCGGTCTTTGTCCACGCGAAGACCTTGCGTATTCCCTGAGCTCGTCGAGCCCACCCGGACGTTGTTGTTCAGGACAGCTGCCTTGGATTTGATCGACACGTCAACCGCAAAAATACCAAATGACAAACACGACAGGTAGACGTAGTGACCGTTGCTGTCGGACAATTGCTCCATGTGGTAACAGTAACCGGTGGCGATGCTGACTGAGCGTATCAGGGTCGGCTTGTCCGGCGGAGCCAAGCTGATGATCTGCAATGCAGCGTACTGAGAAGCAAACACAACGTCAGAATCGTCATCTGCCGCAAGAACCGCCATGTAGTATCCATCGTACGTGCTAACGTGTTCAAAGCCTACCGAGTCGTCTGCTCTCAGTGTGATTACACCGTATGATGTAGCGAGAACGATGTCGTTATTGGTGGAGCCTAAAACTGTCACATCGCGAACGTAAGCATATCGGGGGAGGACACCTGTCGAGTGCGATTCCATATAAGTCGTATGCGGTGGCGCACTGCCGCAGATTGCCTTGGTCGGAACCTCAGCGGCCCACCCGAATCGACAGCTCGTGCCTGACTTGATGACGTATCGAGAAGAGGAAGTTGTGTCCATCAAGAACTCGCCTTCTGGCAATGTGCTGCACAGGGCGGAAGTGTCGAAGCATGTGTCGATCAAGTGTTCGGACACCAGCGCAAAGCCGGGAGCGCACGTCGACGCGGACTCAACGTAAATGTGAGCGCAGTCGAGCGGCTGAACAGGCGGCGCAGGCATCATGGTTTCAGGTACGGGCGTCGGACCCGGCTCAACGTCTGAGTACACTAGCAAACCACCTGCGTCTCCGGCCATGAACACGCGCACTTGCCCGTCAGTCATGCCCCCGACGAGCATGCCAGCCTTACCACGTACCAGAGCCGGTAGAGGAGGAGAACGAACGGTGGCCGATGTAGAAAGGCAGAGCCGGGTTCGATACGTTCATAACAAGCAAACTGCCACTGTCGTCAGCCGCGTACATCAATCCTCCGAAGGTCGACAGGCCCCGCAGATGCATGTCCGGCCCGTAGCCGCAGCACACCCCCACTTGTTGAAGCACGTAATTTGTGGTGTCGTAGATGGCAAGCTTTGTGTCGGCGGAGACGTAAAGAGTCGTGCCCATGATGACGATCTCGTACGCTGAGTCGTCAGTCTCGTAGTTGGTGATCTCGACCGGACCACCAGGGTGTGACGAGATGTTGTACATGTGCACACCCGAGTCCTCCCCGCCGCTGGTGGCAACAAACAAAAGATGCCTGCCCCAGTCAACCGCAAGGCCCTCCGTCTTTCCAGTGGCCGGCTTCACCGCTCCCACCGAGTAACCATTGATGGAGATCGGCTTCGCGCCATCCGTAACGTCGATCCCCCAAACACCATCATCCGGGCAACTCACGTAAACGTAGTGCTTCGTCGTTAGCCTGTGCTCCGCCAAGTACGAGCACCCGTAGGCAGACCAGGAGACGCTACCTAGCTTCTCAGGGGCCTCTGGGTTCGTGATGTCGATGACGTCCAAATAGTTTGACCTCAAACCGAAGGCGGTGCCGTACTGCGAAGAAGCGAGAACGCCGTTGTAGTTGCCCGGAATCCGCCCAACCGGCTTGATCCGGTTGTTATCCTGGAGCTGCATCACCGTGAGCTCATACGAGCCAGCAACCAGGATCGTGGAACGGATCTGGGGTGGCATGTCAACGTCTCTCACGTACGAATAGTCGGGGAACGCGTCCTTGTCATACTGCTCAATATACAGGGTGTAAGGTGGCGCAGGACCACAGACGTACCGCCCGGGCGATGATGAGGTTGTGAATGTGCATGCATCACCAGCTTTGGAGAACGCTGCATCCTTCGCCCCGTCGATACCAGCGACCCACGAGTTGGTCATCTGGCCGCAGACTTCAGTCTTGCAAGCCTCGACCATGTGCTCGCTCATCACGATGTCACCTACTAAACACGTCTGCTTCACGGACAACTTGCTGCAGTCCGGCTGAACAGCTGGCGGGGGCGGCAACGGCGTGGGCGGCGTAGGTGTCGGTAACGGGGCCGTATCCGAGAACACGAACAAACCTCCCGTCTCCCCACACTGGAATACTCTCACAATACCGTTCCCAAGAGTAGCCGTCACCATGATACCCCGTCCGTACGAATAGGTGTAGCCTTGCCTCGGAAGCATCCTGTGCCCCATGTAAGAAGGTGCCACTGGGTCTGTCACGTTGATCGCCACCATCATCTCGTAAAAGTCAGATCCGTAAACAACACCGTCGAAATACGCAACGCCGTAAAGCTCAAGGTCTGGACCATCACCGCAGCACCAACCGATTTGTTGAAGCTGCATGTTCTTGGTCTCGTAGATGACCATGCGGTCCGACGCAGCTACGTAGAGAGTCGTGCCGTGCAGTGTAACATCATGCGCGTAGTGTTCCCAATCACCCTCCATTTTGTCACTGTCCTTCTGGACGGGGTTCGAAGAATTCGACACGTCGTAGAGGTAAATACTGGAGTCGTCGTATATCGTGGACACGATCATGATCTTTCGATCGTCATCTATCACTATCCCTTTACTGTCCCCGTCGATCGGGACCACGATAGGACGGCCGCCAATCACGAATGGGTTTCTGACGTCCGATACGTCGACGCCATACACACCGCTGGAACCACAGGTGACGTACACAACGTGTTCCTTCGCACTTCTACGAATCTGGCTCAGTTGCCAGCACTGTGTCCCAACATTGATCGTCTTGAGGAGCTCAGGATTGCTCGGCGGGGCGAGAGAGATCACCATCATCTGAGTGCGGGTGAGCGCGAAAAGGACGTCTTTGTTGCCTGCTGAGCCGAGGACGCATTGGTAGTCGGTGCCCGCAATGTGGCTTACCGTCTTGAAGCCGGTCGCATCTTCCGCTCGCAGAATCGTGACACCACCACTGGTCGCCACGGCGATGTCGTTGCCGTCGGATCCTAGCACCGCTACGTCCATGGCCCTCGCCTTCGGCAAGAGAACATCGCCGACGTGCTGCTCCACGTAGGTAGTGTGTGGAGGCGGTGTCCCACAAACCGCGTACGTGGGGGTGACACCCCATGCAGACTTCGTCGCGCACCCAGTCCCGGTTTTGAATGCGAACCAGTTAGATTCTCCGTCGTACAAAGCATACACATCCACCATCCGGCAACGTACTACACGCGTCGCCACACGACGTGACTATGTGCTTAGGCATGAGGGCTGTGCCCACTGGGCACGCTGGTTGACCATCCACCAGGGCTTGAAGGAAAACATGCGAACAGTCAGCAGGCACCGGGGGAGGCTGGGGAAGCGGCGTCTGTGGCGCCGGTGTCGGGGGGATCTCGACATCAGACCAGACAATCAATCCGGCGCTGTACCCTGCTTGGAAAACGCGCATGATTCCGTCGTTGAGGTGAGACACGACAATGCCTTCTCTTCCTCCCGACCAATCCGTAGGCGGCAACTCACGGTGTCCAACGTAGAACGGGGCAGTCGTGTCTGACACGTTCATCACCACCAACAGCCCGTAGTATTCGGAACCGTACATCAAGCCTTCGTAAAAGTAAAGGCCGCGCAAGTCAAGAGTAGGTCCATGTGTACAGCAGCTGCTTAACAACTCGAATTTACGGTTCTTAGTCTCGTAGATTTCAAGCTTTCCTGTGGCGGCCACGTACAGAACTGTGCCGTGTAGTTCCATCTGGTAAACGTCGTCAGATGTTTCCTTGAACTCAACAAGTTCTAGCGCGGTGACGCCTTTGACAAAGTCGTGCATCCGCAAACCTGGGGACAGCCATGCATAGGCAGTGAACAACAAGTTGCGCGTTTCGTCCGCGATGATCCCTTCCACATACGAGTAACTCGTACCGACCTTGTACCGGAAGATTTCTCCGAGGCTTTTTGGTGCATCGTTTGTGGTAACTTCGGCAGCCCAGATGCCGTAGTATCCGCAGCTGAGAAACACGAGGTGTCCCTGCGTGCTGATCACCTCCGAGACACCATCGCAGCTGTATCCAGTATCCAAAATGGCCGAACCCAGAACAACAGGGCTCGATGGCGTCGTGATGTCGATGATGTCCAGTGTCCTTGATCGCGTTGCGAAGATGACGTTGTCCTGTTCTCGCGCCGCCACACAGGCGTAGTACCAGTAGGAGTTGGGCATCCTGCCTACTCGCTTCAAACGCCCTCCAGACTGCATCTGCATGAAGATCAATTCAGAACCGGCGAGCACGACAACATCCGACTGCTTCGACGGTACCATGACGTCATAGATGTACGTCCACGAAGGCAGGTCACCGTCGCTGTATTGGTCTCGGAACGTCGTGAACGGAGGAGGCGTACCGCAGACGGAGCTCGTGATTGTTCCGGATCTGACCCCGAAAGTACACTGCCCCGAAGCATCCTTCTTGAGAGCCTCCTTGTCGTCAGTATCGAACAGAGCTGTCGTCGAAGGCGTCATCTTCGCGCAGACCTCCACAAGACATCTTTCAATCACGTGACGGTTGGCCATCACATCATTATCCTTGCAGGTACTCCCTGTTGCCGCCTTGTCGTTGAAGTACAAGTCATCACACGTCAATGCCGGAAGAGGCGGCGCTGGCACAACCGTGTCTGGTACAGGCGTAGCCATCGGCTTCGTGTCGGAAAACACCATTAATCCGCCTGATCTAGCAGCTTGGAACACGCGCACAATCCCGTCTCCCAGTGGCGTTACTTCGATACCGGCGTCTCCGTACGGGTAAATGTTGTCGACCAACGGCAAATGACGGTGGCCGATGTACTGAGGACTCGCCGGGTCTGTGACGTTGACCACCGTGAGCTTGTAGTAGTAGTCCGACAAATACGCCATGTTGTCATAGATAGAGATGCCCATGATCTCGAGGAGATTGTATGATGAGCAACACCAGCCAACCTGCTCGAACTTGTTACCCGCCGTGTCGTATATCTCGAGTTTCTCGTCGGCGCCCACGTAGAGCAGAGTCCCAATGATTTTCATCTGTCCCGCCGTGTATTCAGTTGTCTCCCTGACGATCAATTCCGGAGCTACAGGATTGGCCAAGTTGAACATGGTTACACTCTGCTGAGTTGAAGTGGCAATGAACAACAGCTTCCGGGGCTCGTCGATGACTAGCCCTTCGCCTGTTCCAGTCGTAGTGAGGATCGCCGTCTTGTTATTCAGCTTCGCGGCGTAATCATCGCGCACGTCTACCAGATACACGCCGTTCGCGTTGCAGCTGACGTAAACGTAGTGGAACTCGCCCGTCTTCCGATATTGCTCCATGAACTCACACGTCGACACAGGCAGAACGACGCTGCTTACCTTCTCGGGGCTCGAGGGAGGCGTGAGGGAAACTACCAACAAACTGTTGCTTTGCAATGCGTAGGCAAGGTCCTTGTTGTGCTCCGACGCAATGACGGACCAGAAATTGCCAGAGATACTTCCGACTTCCTTGAACTCAGTAGACAGCGACGCGGACATAATGGACAGACCGCTTGTTGTGGCCACGATGACGTCGTTTGAGTCGAAACCCAGAACAGCTACATCTCTCGCAGTACCCGAGAGCCTGTGGCTTTGTACGTAAGCCGTGTGCGGCGGAGCAGTGCCGCAAATAAGCCACGTAGGGACAGCGGTGGACGAGTAGTACTTAATGCAGCCGGTGGCTGTCTTGCGGAAATAGTAGTTGTCCGCCGTGTAGTCGTACTTTGCGTACTCCGACATGGGAACGTCATCGCACCACTGATCTTGGCAGTCCGCAGCATGCTGATCATTCATGAGGGTGGTGCCATCAGGACATTGCGTCACCACACCAGTGATCTCTACCGCAAAAACATGCGAGCACGTCAATGGCTCGACAGGCGGCGGTGGCAGGGGGGTGGGCGGCACAGGTGTGGGTGCCGGCATGACATCAGAGAACACCATCAGCCCCTTACTGTATCCCGCCTGGAAAACTCGAACAACGTTGTCTTTCAGTGACGAGACGGCGACCTTGTACCCGTACGACCCCGAAGGCAAGTCTCTGTGGCCCACGTAGTACGGCGTCTCAGTGTTCGTAACGTTCATCACGATAAGCTTCGCGTAGTAGTCCGAAGCGTAAATCATTCCGTTGTAGAAGTCTATGTTCCTGACGTCCAAGGACGGCCCGTAGGTGCAGCACCAAGAGAGCTGCTCCAGCGTAGCCAGGTCCTTCGTCTCGTAGATCTCGACTCTTGTCTTGGCGCCGACGTACAAAATGGTCCCGTCGAGTCTCAGCGAATATGCCGAATCCGCAGACGACGCGTGCGCCAATTCCACAGGTGCCTTGGGCGCCGTCTTGATGTCGTATGCGTAAATGCCGTGTTGAGTACTTGTCGAACTGGACCCCTCTGTCGCGACAAACAACACTCCGCGCGTGTCGTCGACAAGAACACCACGAGGGTCGCCTTCCAATACAGTCAACCCCGTTGAAATCATCACCGGTGACGCTTTCTTGGAGGCATCGACCAACTTCACCCCGTTCAAATCACAAGCCATGTAAATAACGTGCGCAGACGACGTCTTGTACTGCGCAAGCGTGTCGCAGTAATAGCTCGAAACGTACAAGGAAAAGGTATTCAACCTGGAAGGGTTTTCAAGGTCTGAAAGGTCAATCACGTCGAGGTAGTACGGCCGGACCGCGTATACAGTGAACATGTCGCCCGGGTACTGCATGAAGTCGTCCCAACCCGTGCCGGTGTATGCACCTATTTTTTCGAGCCTTCCGTTGTCTTTGAGACTCATAACGTTGATCTCGCTGTTGCCGACCAGAACCTCGTCTCTGAGTTGCCCCATGGGCATCACTGATAAGGTATACGCATATGGAAGGAAGAAGAATTCGCCGTATACTTCCATGTACGTTGTTAGAGGCGGTGGTGGTCCGCAAATGTACTGCGTGGTGATGGCACTAGACGTTTTGATGCCGCATGTGTCCTGTGCAAACACCTTGTTGGCGGGGCCATCAAAACCGGCCACTGCACCGACCGACATCTTGCCGCACAAGTCAGCGGCGCAGAGCTCGATGATGTGCTCGTTCATGAGGACTTCTCCTTCACTGCAGACGGCCGAGTCGCCAGCTGATGCTGAAAACACGTTCAACATTGTACAGTCAGGTTCCACCATCGGTGGTGGCGGCATGGCCGTCGGCGGGGCCGGTGTCGGTGCCGGTACAGTGTCCGAGAGCACGTAAAGCCCCGCGCTTCCAGCTGCAAGGAACACCCTCGTGACGCCATCCTTCAACGTCGCTATCATCGCACCTACTTGACCATACGCCAAGGTACCATCGTTTCTCGGAAGCTCTCGGTGACCAACGTAGTACGGCGCAGTTGGGTCAGTCACGTTCATGACAATCAGCTTTGCGTAGTAGTCGTTGCCGTAGATCAACCCATCTTCCAGCCAAATACCACGGAGCTCAAGGTTCGGTGCGTTCGTGCAACAGACACCCACCTGCTCGAACTTTAGGGTCTTCGTCTCGAAGACGTGGAGCTTCTCGTCGGCAGACACATAAATAATGGTGCCCATGAGCATCACTTCGTACCCGTTGTCGTTCATGTCAAAATAGTCGTGTTCATCCGGATCCGTGACGTCTGAAATATTGTACATGTGCACACCCGCATTCCCGCCAGTGGTGACGGCAAACAATAGGTCTCTATCAGCGTCGTATCGGATGCCTTGCACTGAGCCCGACAACGGAGCAAATCCGGTGGCGGAGCTTTGTGGGGAGGACGTGTCGTGCACGTCCACAGTGTAGATTCCGTTGGTCAGGCAACTGACAAGCAGTGTGTGCGAGGTTGTGCTCTTGTAAATTTGCTCCATGTGGTAACACGCGCCTTTGACAGTCGCCGTAGAAAGTTTTGAGATGTCGTCGAGTGGCGAAACGCTTAAGATGTCGACATAAGTCGAACGAGCAGCAAACACGACATCCTTGTTCTTCGCGCTAGTAAGAACAGCGTAGTAGTATCCGGAGTACGTGTCAACAAGGTCGAAACCCACGGAATCGTCGGATGTCAATACCATCAAACCCCCGCCTGATGCAACTGCGATTGCGTTCCCAGATTCACCAAGGGAGTCTACGTCCCTTACATACGCGTTCGAAGGGAAAATGCCCTTGTGTCCTTCCATGTATGTCGTGTGAGGGGGCGGAGAGCCGCAGACGGAATCGGTAGCTACCAATGTCGACGACGTGCTGAACCTGCACGACGTGCCAGATTTGACGAAGTAGCGGTTGGCCGTCGGTGTATCGTAAAAGTAATTGCCAACAGGAACGGACGAGCACAGTGCAATGCACTTCCCAAGGAGGTGCTCGGACATGTGCACGAAGCCTAGCGGGCACGATGATCCCGGGTTTATGAAAATATGATCGCAGTCTACCGGTGCGACAGGAGGAGCCGGCATCGGGGTCGGAGGGGCTGGCGTCGGACCAGGTTCTTGATCAGTGTACACAATGATACCTCCGGAGTACGCTGATTGAATGACTCTCACCACACCGTCACTCAAAGGTGCGACAACAATACCCGGATGGCCTTGGGAGAAACCAGATTCAGCTGGCATGGCTCTGTGGCCAATGTAGAAGGGAGCTTGCGGGTCCGTAGCATTCATCACAACCAGCAGCCCTGCGTAGTCCGACGCGTAAAGGAGACCGTTGTAGTACGTAATGCCGCGGAGATCCAGATCCGGACCGAAGCCGCAGCACGAGGTGATGGGTTCGAGCTTGAGGTTCTTGGTCTCGTAGACTTCAACTTTTGTATCGGCTGCAACGAAGATCGTGGTGCCGTGCAGCGCGATTGCGTACGTGTAATCATCGGTCGCATAACGATGCTGCTCAAGAGGGATAGCAGGGGAGGACCCGAGGCTGTACATGTGGACACCGGATTCGTCGACCTTGCCGCTGGTCCCAAGGAAAAGCAGCTTTCTGACGTGGTCAATGACCATACCTTCTACCATACCAGTCGTCGGCTTCAAGGACGGGGTAGACATGGATGTCACAACCGCCGGTGTTTTCCTGTCGGTGACGTCAACTACCCAGACTCCGTAACTCGGACAACTAACAAAGACGTAGCGCTTGCTTCCGACCTCGTACTCCTCAAGATATTCACACGAGTACCCGTACCATTGCGCCGTTCCCTGGATCTTAGGACTTGTAGGGTCACTCACGTCGACAACGTCAAGGTATCCGGATCTCAGTCCGTAGACCGTGTTCTTGTCAGTCGACGCAAGCGCACCGTAGTAGTATCCAGGAATACGACCAACCCTTTTGAGCCATCCGTTTGATTGCAGTTGCATAACCGACAGCTCGTACGAACCAGCAACTATAACAAGACCAGATTCTTGCGACAGCGCATCAACATCCCGTATGTAGGAGTAGTCTGGGAAAACATTGAGATCGTACTGCTCGATGTATCTGGTGTACGGAGGTGGCGGCCCGCAGATGTACTGAGTGAACTTTGTGAGGGTTGTGGATCCGGTTTGGCATGTCGTACCTGACTTCTTGAATGATCTTCCGTTGGCATCAAAACCTGCTTCTCCTCCGTTGGTCATGTCAGCGCAAATGTCGGCGTTGCACGCAAGGACCATGTGTTCGTTCATCTGCTCGTCACCTTCCAGACACTCCGCCGTCGTGTGAACGTACAGCTTCGAGCAGTCTGGTGGAATTACTGGCGGCTCCGGCATAGGCGTCGGCGGTTCCGGGGTTGGCGACGGTGGTTCGTCAGAGTAAACCATCAGACCTGCGTAGTATGCTGCTTGGAACACACGAACGATGCCGTCGCCCAAAGGAGCAACGACTATACCTTCTCGTCCGTACGGGGTAGAACCTTCATTGGCATCGTCTTGTGCGACAAGTAGTGTGGTGCCCGGGGGTCGGTAACGTTGAAGACGAAGACCTTCTGGTAATAGTCCGACCCGTAGATCAGCCCATCGTAGTAGGCCAGACCGTAAAACTCAAGCGGGGGGCCGCCGTCGCAGCAGAAAGACAGTTGCTCAAACTCGAGCGTTTTGGTTTCGAAAATCACCAGCTGCTCGTCCGCGCCAACGTAGAGGATCGTGCCATGAATAACAATGCCTGCGGCGTAGTTGGCAACAGCCGCGTCATCCAAAAGAACAGGCGAAGTAGCGTTCTTAACATCGTACATGTACACAGAGGCTGAACTGCTGATGGTCGAGATGAACAACAGCTGACGGTCCTCGTCAGTAGTGATGCCTTTGCTGTTCCCGTTCAACGGACTCATGACCGGGTTGCCCCCGTTGAGAAGAACAGGATTGTTTGAGTCAGCGACGTCCACGCCGAAGACACCACCGGCTTGGCACGTGATGTACACAATATGCACGCGCGCGCTCCTGCGAATCTGGTCCATCAGTAGACAGTTGCTGAGCGAGGGGATAGCAATCGAACTGAGAAGTGTAGGGTTGGTCGGCGGCGAAAGCGAAATGATGTCCAATGCCTTGTACGACAGGGCGAACACCATATCCTTGTCGTTCTCCGCCGGCTTCACGCAATAGTACCCGGCGGTGTTGGAGACGTGACTGACCGCCTTGAAGCCCAGGTTGCTCTCAGCTGTCAAGATGGTGAGCCCCCCTGTTGTTGCTACCACAATGTCATTGCTGTCTCTTCCGAGCACCGCGACATAGTATGCGCGCGAGTTGGGTATCACAACGTCAGAACCATGCGGCTCAACGTATGTTGTATGCGGCGCAGCAGACCCGCAGAAAGCGAACTTTGTGGGTTTCGACGAAGTCTTTCGCACGCATGCAGTGCCCGAGTTGTAATACACGCTGTTTGTTGACCCGTCGTAGCCTACCTCCATGTCTGAGGTCACGTTGTCACAAATGTTGTCGCACTCGTCGATGATGTACTGGGACACGGTAACCTTCCCCACAGGACAGTCCTCACCATCGTCACCTTTTTCGTACAGGAAAACGTGACCGCAGTCCATCGGCACCGGCGGAGGGGGCGGCATTGGGGTGTTAGGAACAGGCGTCGGAGGCGGCACAACGTCGGACCAAATAGCGACACCACCACTTGCAGCTGCCTGGAACACACGCGTGA
Organism: Diplonema papillatum; assembly: GCA_030068145.1. Lineage (NCBI taxonomy): Eukaryota > Euglenozoa > Diplonemea > Diplonemida > Diplonemidae > Diplonema > Diplonema papillatum. Next base: position 39,549 of record JAPJBO010001147.1, on the reverse strand, counting down.
TCCCATCCTTCATCTGTCCCACATGCACTCCTTCTCTCGCATATTTATACGTTCCCGAGGACGGCGGGAGCTCTCGGTGGCCGATGTAGTAAGGATCTGCAGTGTCAGTGACGTTCATGACGATCAGCATACCGTAGTTGTCTGACGCGTACACCAACCCCTCGTAATATTGCAACCCACGCAGATACATGGTAGGTCCGTGGTCACAGCAAGAGCTCAACTTAGAAAACGCGCGTGTGGCAGTTTCGTAAATTGAGAGCTCCGTCCTAGCGCAGACGTACAAAACCGTGTCGACAAGTTCGATCTGGTAAATGTCGGGAGTCGTATCCAGGACCTCGATCTCTTCGGGGTACACTGTGTCCTTCAAGATGTCGTGCATAGCGATACCCTTTCTGCTTATCGCCCAACCCGTAAATAGAAGACTACGGCTAGCATCGACCGCGATACCTTCGGCGTAACCGTACGAGGTGGTGGTCAAGCTCTGCATCCGGACTGAAGGACCATCGTCAACAGTGTTCAACACTTTTGGAGCATCATTCTTGCTGATGTCGATGACAAAAACACCGTAGTATCCGCAACTAACGTACATAAGGTGTCCATGGGTACTGACCAGTTCCGACAAACCGTCACAACCGTAGGCGCTCGGAATGCGATCGGTTGTTCCGACCAATACCGGTGACGTTGGGTCACTCAAGTCAATAACATCCAAGAAACTCGATTGCGTGGCATACACAATGTTCTTCTGGTTCAAAGCAGGCAACGCTGCGTAGTAGTACCGACCCACCCTGCCAACTCTTGCAAATCGTCCAGTGTTGGAGTTCATTTGCATGATGGTCAGTTCCGTACCAGCTGACACCGCTACGTCACTGTCGAACCCGAGCATGTTCACGTCGTACACGTAAGCATAGTCGGGGAGAAAGCCGATGTCGTAAATGTCGTAGTGCCTGGTGTATGGCGGCGATGGGCCGCATACTGATCGCGTCACGGTTCCGGTGGATGTCGTGAGTGAGCACGTGCCGGCGGCATCCTTGCTGAACATCATGTTGTTAGCGTCGTACATGGCTGAAGTGGACACGGCCAGCTTTGAGCAGACTTCGGTTTTGCACCGGTTGATCATATGCTCGTTCATCATGATCTCATCATCAGCGCAAGCCACGTTCTCAGCTGTGATGTACAAATCATCGCAAGTCATCGGCGGCAGTGGCGGTGGTGGTGGCGCTGTTGCTGGCGTCGGCGTCGTGACGGGTTCCATGTCAGAGTACACCATGATTCCCGCTCCCGTTGCGGCCTGGAACACACGCACAATCCCGTCTCCCAAAGCTGCAACAACTACTCCTCTCGCTCCGTAGTTGTACCCACCAATTTCTCGGTGCCCAGCATAGTACGGCACATACGGGTCGGACACGTTGAAGGCCATCAATTCGTCGTACCTGTCCGATGCGTACACAATCCCGTCGCGGTATGCAATACCCTCGATCTCTAGAGACGGAGAATTCACGCAGCAGTACCCGAGTTGCTCGAAGGTGAGCCCCGAAGTGCTGTAAATCTCGAGCTTGTCCCGCGCCGCGATGTACGCAATATCGCCGTTCATGACAACCTCTGTCGACTCGAACTCGGTGGCACTCGTCGCCTTCAACACCGGAACCTTTGGATCGGTGATGTCGTACATGTACACGGCGGATGCCGACCCGTCGGTGACCAGGAAGAGCAGCTGTCTCTGTTCGTCGATCGCGACCCCTTGGCTCCCGGAAACAGTGATCACAGCGTCCCCGTTGTTGGCCGCCGTCAGGTTCTCCATATCCTTCGCGTCGAAGGCAAACACACCATCTTTGCCACAGCTCGTGTAGATCATGTGGTACACAGTATTCTTCCTGTACTGCGCAAGAGAGTTACACTCGGTGCTGGCCAGGAACACGTAGCTCATAACCTTCGGAGTGGCTGGTGGCATCAGACTGATCACGTCCAGCTTGTCGGTCAGCAGTGCAAATACAACGTCAGTGGTGTGCTCAGCAGCAATGACAGCTACGTAATCACCGTCCACGTGTCCAACCTTCACGAGTCCAGTAGATTGAGCGCCCCGCAGGACCGTGAGCCCTTTGTCGGTAGCCACGACGACGTCGTTCGAGTCGTATCCAAGGATCGCTACGTCGTACGCTTTCGCACTTGTTGCAAGTACCTCGGTGTGCCCCTCTTTGTAGGTCATGTGTGCCGGCGGGACGATGCAAAAGGTCTTCGTCGGGTATCCAGTCGAATCATAGACTCGTTTACAAGTCGTTCCATCCTTCACGTAGTAGTAGTTGCTGAAATAATCGATTTCAACGAAGTCTGTTGCTGTGAGTTGGTCGCATATCGTTGTTGCGCAAATACCAGCAAAGTGATCCGGAATGACAATCATGCCTTTCGGACAAGAATCGCCAGTGCTCACGTAAGACACCAACTGCGTGTTGCTGCAGTCCATGGGCGGCATAGGCGGAGGCGGGAACGGTGTCGGAGGGGCTGGTGTGGGGGGAGGCTCGACGTCCGTCAAAATCGACAAACCGTAGTAATCGTTGGCAGCAAAGACACGCTGGACGTTGTCCTTCAAAGTTCCCACGACAACTTTCCTCGCTGCGTACGAACTCGTCAGCTCGTGGTGGCCGAGGTAGTACGGCGCCTGTGGGTCCGTGACGTTCATGACAATCAAGCGTCCGTCGTAGTCTGCCGCGTACACCATCCCACTGTAAACATCCAGAGACTGGATGTCCAATTCCGGACCAAAGTGGCAGCAGAACCCCAACTGCACCCACGATGCCAAGTCAGAAGTATCGTAAATCAACAACTGAGTTCCCCCTGCGACGTAAAGAGTTGTACCCACCATGACCATGTCGAAACACGAGATGTCCGTCTTCGTAGAAGACACATACTCAGGATCGAGCGGCGAGGTGGTCAGATTGTACAGATAAATACCACCGTTATCACTCCAGGATTCTCCTGTGATGAAAAGTGCCGCACGTGAGTTGTCCACCAGGACACCGCCAATGTCGGCGCTGGTGGAGGGTTCGAGGGCAGAGCCCTTCTTCGCCGGTTTGGTCTTATCTGTCACATCGTAGATGTAGACACCGCTGTAGTCACACCCCTCGTATACCGTGTGAGATGTTGCGGTTTGGTACTGGGCGAGATCGTAGCACGAATAACCATTACCCTCGGCGGAACCTATCTTCTTCGGTTTCAGGAGATTCGACACGTCCAGAATGTCGATACCGTACGCTCTCGCAGCGATAACAACAGCGTTCTCCCCCATCATGATCTGCAGGTCATAGTAGGTGTTGGTAGATTCGTATTGTGTCATGGGGTTGAACAAACCTTCGTTGTTGAGGGTTACAACCGTCATTCCATCACTGTGTGCAACAAGGAACTCAGATCGCGCATCGCCCAACAACAGAACACTGTAAATAGAAGCATAAGTAGACTGAAAATAGCCGTCGTCGATGTCGGTTTTGTAAGCAGTGAGAGGCGGAGGGGGGCCGCACAACTTTCGGGTCTGATCGCCACCGTCCTCGAAAGTGCACGATGTTCCCGTTTTCTTGTAAACCTGGCCAGCTTGTCCGTCGAAGTTGACAATCCACCCATCACTCATAGCATCGCACGCTTCGTCACAAGCTTCGATGATGTGCTCGCTCAACAGCACATGACCTTCGTTGCACACAGAGTCGTCGGTGACAGTGCTTGTATCGAATACGTACAACTGCGAGCAGTCAGGCGGGATAATGGGGGGTGGTGGCAGAGGCGTAGGAGGAGCAGGCGTCGGGGGGGGCACCTCGTCGCTGTACACAACGAACCCTGAGCTGTACACCACTTGGAATACCCGCATCACGTTGTCAGCAAGTTTGCCGACCTTGATTTTTTGGGGGTTGCTGGAAGTGGTTCCACCCTCCGAGATCTCGCGGTGGCCGTCATAATACGGAAGTGTGGGGTCGGTGACGTTCATGACGAACAATCTAGGCGAGCTGTCCGACGCGTACAAAAGGCCATTGTACCACGTGATGCCACGGAGGTTCATGTCCGGCGCCTGCTGGCAGCACCAGGAGATCGGCACGAATGCCATAGTGTTTGTTTCGAAGATTTCCACCTTCTTCTGCCCTGCAGCATAGGCAACGGTTCCCTCGACGACGATCGCAATCCCAGGACTCTCCAGTTCGTACGACGAAAGCCGCATCGGCTTCTCAGCGGTGGAAACGTTGAACATGTAGACTTCGGCCGCTGCCGTATCGGACACGGCAAAGAGGAATCGACGGGGGAGGTCAACGAACAGACCCTGGATGTCACCGTTGGCTGGAGAAAGAAGCTTTTGGCCGTTGTTCAGGACAACCAGGTTGTTGTCATCGCTGACATCGACTCCGTACAACCCGCGGTAACCGCAGCTCAGGTAAAGCACGTGCAGTCCCTCGGATTTGACGTACAGCTGCTCCATGTGGTAGCAAGTCGGCCAAGGGTTGGTTATGTCCACTGCACTAACCTTCCTGGGGGCTGTTGGAGGAGAGAAGCTCACCAGCTCGACGGTGCCATATCTCGCTGCATAGACAAGGTCAGCGTTGTGCGCAGCGGCCATCACGGAGTAGAAGTATCCTGGGTACGTTCCGCGCAACTCGAACCCGGTAGAGTGCTCGGCGGAGAATACTGAGACACCGTCCGTGTGCGCCAGCACAATTTCTTTCCCGGCCGACCCCATGATGTCCAGATCCCGCGCGTATGAGTAGGTGTCCAATACCTTGTGCAGTAGAGAGTACGTCGTGTACGGAGGCGGCGTCCCGCAAAGTGCCTGTGAAGGTTCAGATGCCGGCAAGTCGCTGAAAAAGCACTGCGTACCCGTCTTGACGACGGCTACACCTGTTGTCGTGTCACATTTGTACACGACACCAGCGGTCAGCTTCGCGCACAGGCTGTCGTCGAAGCAAGATTCGATGAGGTGTTCGTTCATCAAGACAAAACCCTCCGGGCATCTAGTGGAGGTTGCCTCCACAAAAACGTGGCTGCAGTCCATTGGCTCGACAGGAGGCGGTGGCAACGGCGTCGGTGGCGCTGGCGTCGGCCCAGGCTCGACGTCCGAAAACGTCATCAGCCCGGCAGAGTAACCCGCCTGCAAAACGTGCATCTGTCCGTCACCGAGCATCGTAACGACAACACCGGCCTGACCTGCCATACTACCAGAGTCGCTCGGCAAGTCGCGGTGGCCAATGTAGTACGGTGAGGACAACGCGGAGGACACGTTCATGACAACCAGCTTCGCATTGTAATCCGACAAGTACGCCAGATCACCGTAGATCGTCACACCACGGAGATCCAGCTTAGGACCGTGGCTGCAGCACGAGGTGAGCGCCACGAACTCGTTGTTCACGAAGTCGTAAACCTCGAGTTCGGATTTTGCTGCAGCGTAAATCTTCCCATCGGACACCGCGACCTCGTAGACGCTGTTGTCCGAGGGGTAGTACGTCACCTTCACGGGAAGAGCTGCATTACCTCCGATGTTCAAGGCGTAGAGACCGGAACCGGTGCCGCTCGTGGCCAGGTAGAGCAAACTACGGTCGGTGTCGACTGCCAGGCCTCTGGTGTCACCATCAACCGGCTCAAAAAAGCCGTCGCCCTGGCTGGTTGTAAGAGCAGGGTTCGATATATCCGTCACGTTCACCGCCCACACGCCATACGACGGACAGCTTACGTAGACGAACACATCTGACCCCTGCTTGTACTCCTTCAGCGAAGCGCAGCTGTATCCCCACCAGTTGCTGCTCGCCTTCAGAGTCGGGTTCGTCGGGTCGTCCAAGATGAAGATGTCAAGATAACTCGACCTCAAACCGTAAAATACTCCTGGAAGGGCTTCCGAGGCAAGCGCTCCGTAGTAGTCGCCGGTTGCGGTTCCGACCCTTTTGAAGCGACCGGTGTCCGAGATTTGCAGGATCATAAGACCGTTGGTGGTCGCCACGAAAGCTTCGCGATAGGTCGGCCCCATGACCGCCACGGCTCTGACAGAAGTGTAGTCGGGAAAGAAATCCTGGTCGTACTGGACCACGAACGTGGTGAGCGGTGGAGGGGGCCCGCAAACGAAGCGACTCGGCTTTGTACTGCTCGATTCGATTGAGCAAACACCGGCTGTCTTCTTGTACGTCTCATCGGAACTATCGAATCCTGCTTCGGTGTTGTCCGGCATCAGGGCACACAACGTGGTGGGTCCGCACGTGTCAATCATCGCTGCGCTCATGAGGACATCGCCGGTGTCGCAGAATTCGTCGAGTGCCTGAGCGTGAATCGTTAGTTCCGAGCAATCAGGTGGGAGGACCGGGGGAGGCGGCATCGGAGTCTGCGGTACTGGCGTCGGCGGGGGTTTCTCGTCGGAGTATACCATCAACCCCGTGCTGTAAGCCGCTTGGAAAACACGCACGATGCCGTCACCCAGTGCGGACACCACGACACCTTCACGGCCGGTTGGATACTGCCAGCTGACGGGCGGTTGTGGAATGTTCTTGTGACCAATGTAAAACGGGGCGGTCGGCTCCGAAACGTTCATCATTACGAGTTTCCCCTTATAGTCTGACCCGTAGTAGACGTCTTCGTACAATGTCCCGCCGTACAAATCCATGGCGGCGGCATTGGTGCAGCAGCTGCCGACAGCCGACAGCGCCTTGTCTTTCGACTCGTAGACGTACATTTTGTCCGATGCCGCGATGTAAAGAAGCGTGCCTGCTCGTGTGACACCGTGCGCATCGAACTGTACCGAAAGCGAAGAGACGGTGGTCGGCTTCGAGGGATCCGTGACGTCGTACATGTACAACGAAGCCCCGGATTCGATAGTAGTAACGAAAAGCAACTTACGGTCTTCGTCGGTCGCGATACCTTTCGCTACGCCGCTAAGCGGTTGCATCACAGGCGCGCCATTGTTCAGCAACACGGGGTTTGCGTTGTCTCTCACGTCGATCCCGTAAACACCGTACTTCTTACAACTCGCGAAGACAACGTGCACCAGAGCTCCCCTGCGGATCTGGTCCATCGCGACACACGAGTAGGGTGCATCGATCTTCACCGAGGTGAGGACTTTGGGAGACTGCGGTGGGGTCAGGGCCACGATGTCGAAGCCCGACTGACGCAGAGCGAATAGGACATCTTTGTCGTTCTCGGCAGGCCTGACAGCGACGTAGTTTACGTAATCTCCTCCTGCTACGTGAGCAACAGTTTCGAATCCGACAGAATGCTCTGCGCGCAAGATAGTAAGGCCGGAACTTGTAGCTACAACGATGTCATTCCTGTCTGTCCCAAGAACCGCAACATCGTACGCGTAGGCGTTTGGAAGAAGCACGTCTGTAGTGTGAGGCTCACTGTACGTCGTGTGGGGTGCAGGCGTACCGCACATGGAGTACGCGGGTGTGGCACCGGAAACGAACTTCGTGGAGCACGAACCCGTCGATGTTTTGTATACGTATGTGGTGACGGAGGGGCCGTCAAACACGGCTAAGGATGTGGTGTCCGGAAGTGTCGCACACGCGCTTGCTGTGCATAGGTTCAACATATGTCTGTCAATGAGCGCCTTCCCCTCGGGACACTCGACTCCGACGTGCGCACTCACGTGTGAACAATCCATCGGAAGCGCTGGCGGCGCCGGAATGAATGTCTCCGGAATAGGCGTCGCAGCCGGAGTGAGGTCGCTCCACACCAAGAACCCGTTACCTCGGGCCGCTTGCATGATGCGTACCGACCCGTCAGAAAAAGCGGAAGCGACGATTCCATCGCCTCCGTACGCATAGGTACCCATTTCTGCAGGGAAGTCTTTGTGCGCAGCGTACGTCGGTTGGGTCGGGTTCGTTGCGTTCATGACGACAATCCGTCCGTTGTAATCCGATGCATAAAGATATTCCCCGTACATGGTAACACCACGCAGGTTGAGGATGGGCCCGTCGTCACAGCATGATGAAAGGGATTCGAGCTTCCGGTTGACCGTTTCAAGCACCTCTAACCCCGACGTGGTTGCAGCGTACAAGACAGTTCCACGGAGCATCATGCGGTACGGAGAAATGTTCTCGTAATGGTCGAGTAGGGTCGGGTACTCCTTGTCGGTTTTCAAGTCAGACATGCGAATCCCCACTTGGTAACTAGTCCACGCTGAAAAGAGTAGGTCGCGGTCACTGTCGACCAGCAATCCCCTGATCAACGACGTTTCCCAGCCAATCTCATAGAACAGCGACGCGGTTCCGTTGCCAAGCATCACCGGCTTGGTAGTCGTTGAAACGTCGACGGGCCAGACCCCGTAATACGGGCACCCCACGTATACGACGTGGGCGGTGCTGGTCTTGTACTCACCCATCGCGGCGCAGCTGTATCCGTCGATGGGAACAGTGTATTCCTTTGGAATAGAAGGGTTCGTCACGTCGAGGATCGCAAACGCGCTCGATTGCGTCGCAAAAACGAGTCCGTCGACGAACTGCGAAGATTGAACGCCATAGTGGTAGATCGGAGACTTGCCGATGCGCTCAAAGCGACCGTTCGACTTCATGCGCAAGACCGTCAGCTCTGTACCGGCCGCGAAGGCCAGGTCACTCGTATTCGACTGAACAGCGACGTCGTACACGTAAGCATAGTCGGGCAGGAAATCGATGTCGTAATTCTGGCTGTACTGCAGGTACGGCGGGTTCACCGAGCAAACGAACGCGTCGGGAGTTCCGGTAAAGGAGCCAATACTGCAAGAAGTGCCGACTTTGCGCAAAACCTGCGATTCTTCGTCGAATCCCAAAGCGACGACGCCGGTGGTCATCAGAGCGCAAAGCTCGTCCGTGCACGTGTCAAGGGCGTACCTCGTCGCAGGCCCCATTGTAGCCGGGCAATCCGGATCAGCGGCTGTCGACGGGGTGTTGACCACCAACGACGCACAATACCCGGTGGTATCGCCAGCCGCTGTTGCGGCCAGCAGCAAAAGCTGCATGGCGACTCGCATCCGAGTCCCGGGGGGAGACAAAAAAAACTCCGTTTGTTTCCTCTTTTGTGGGGGGGGGGTGTCGCTCTCTCTCTCCTTCTCTATTTGTGGTAATTTGTTTTCTTTCTTTACCTTTCTCTGTCTTGCTGTCCTGTTTGGGTTGGGTGGTGGTGGTGGTGAAGAGCGTGGTAAACAAAGTCTTGGTGCAGTAGGAGTAGAAGTTTTGAACTTGATATGCAGCAACAATCTGTGACGATAGACTGCACAACCCTCGTTGCACGCGTCGTGTCATGCTTCGGTCGCTTCTTGCCGCGCGTACTGTTTGTATCCGTTCGCGCTTCACGTCAGCTGTCCAGTCTGACGGGCCCGAGGAATCGCCAGATGATTCGGCACACTTCCTTTTCTCCCTCGCAGGTTGTCTCCGCGACCGAGATCTCGACTCCCCTACGTGCCTTGCCTTCACCTGCCCGTCTTCGCGGCTCCGGTGGGGTTAGTGGGCTGTCTACCTTTGATGTGAGCCCCTCGTTCGCAGGCGGCTGCTGCGAGCGCTTCCACCTGCTCACTTACCGTCGCGTCCGCGCCCGCGGGACACTCGCTGCCAAAGTGCACTACGCTTGAGCAATTATACGTGGGTGGTGGGGAAGACGGCATCGGAGTCGGCGGTGCTGGCGGCAGCGGGGGCGTACCGTAAATGGAGTAACTGGGTGAGGCGCCGGGAACGAACTTTATGGAGCACATGCCCGATGTTTTGTAAATGTACGTGCTGACGGCGCCGTCACAAGCAACTAAGGTGTCTGATGGAAGCATCGCACACGAGGTTGCCGCGCACAGGTTGAACACGTCACCAGCAATGAGCGCTTTCCCCGCGGGACACTCGCTGCCAAAGTGCACTACGCTTGAGCAATTATACGTGGGTGGTGGGGAAGACGGCATCGGAGTCGGCGGTGCTGGCGGCAGCGGGGGCGTACCGTAAATGGAGTAACTGGGTGAGGCGCCGGGAACGAACTTTATGGAGCACATGCCCGATGTTTTGTAAATGTACGTGCTGACGGCGCCGTCACAAGCAACTAAGGTGTCTGATGGAAGCATCGCACACGAGGTTGCCGCGCACAGGTTGAACACGTCACCAGCAATGAGCGCTTTCCCCGCGGGACACTCGCTGCCAAAGTGCACTACGCTTGAGCAATTATACGTGGGTGGTGGGGAAGACGGCATCGGAGTCGGCGGTGCTGGCGGCAGCGGGGGCGTACCGTAAATGGAGTAACTGGGTGAGGCGCCGGGAACGAACTTTATGGAGCACATGCCCGATGTTTTGTAAATGTACGTGCTGACGGCGCCGTCACACGCAACCAAGGTGTCTGATGGAAGCATCGCACACGAGGTTGCCGCGCACAGGTTGAACACGTCACCAGCAATGAGCGCTTTCCCCGCGGGACACTCGCTGCCAAAGTGCACTACCACGCTTGAGCAATGATACGTGGGTGGTGGGGAAGACGGCGGTGCTGGCGTCAGCGGGGGCGTACCGCAAATGGAGTAACTGGGTGAGGCACCGGGAACGAACTTTATGGAGCACATGCCCGATGTTTTGTAAGTGTACGTGCTGACGGCGCGTCAAACGCGGCAGAGGTGTCTGATGGAAGCATCGCACACACGCTCGGCGCGCATAGGTTGTACACGTCACTGGCAATGTGAGCTTTCCCCTCGGGACACGCGGCACCAAAGTGTGACCAGGGAACAATACTCGGTGGCGTCGCCAGCCGCCATCGAGGCCAGCAATAGCTGCATGACGACGTGCATCCAAGTCTCGCAGAGAGACAACAATAGTTTCCGGTTTTATTTTCTATTGTTTGTTTCGGGGGTTCGGTTGTTCTCGAATCAAAGCGTGGAAAAAGTGACCCTTCTGGAGTCACGTAGCGAAAAGCTGGCGTAGTGTGGTACTCATGACTTCCCACTAACGCAACAAGACGACGAATCAAAGCGAGAATAGGGGGAAAGACTTTAGACCTGTTAGTTCGGGCGATTCTAAGCTCGCATGATGCTCAGTTCGTGCACTGGTACGTCGGTATGTTAAACATTTGTACCCAATGATTGAGAATTAAACCCGAAGAGCCAGGAGCCTAGCTTATTATTATTATTATGGATGTAAACTCGGTTAGCTGGAGTTCACCAACGACACACACCGTCACGTCCACCACCCACACGCTTCTGCGGCGCTGTTGCTCGCGTCGAAGTTGCAATACCTGGTAGCGGTGGCCTCGTTTGCAGCACTGGCCAGGCCGGCTGCGCAGGTCTGATATCCCCCTGCAGTTTTCACATGCCTCTGGATTAGTACATCAGGCGGCTACTTCTTTGCACGCGACGACCGCATCAGTCGTGAATGTTCGGAATCATGCATGCCATACTTCGTGCTGACTATTCGCCAGGCTTTCGCATCATCAAGAAAGGTAGTGACAACGCTGGAAACATACGGGCAGCAGGGGCGGCTGGCGAAAGCAAGGGAGAGGTACAGGTTCTATATCTGCTCTGAAATACGAACATGTGTGTGGTGGGAGATGAAAGAACCTGGTGGGACTTTGAATAACACGCCGCGCCCAGGTCGCACGAAAGGGTCAAAGACTGTGTGGCACTGCGGGCTGGTGCGCGTTTTCTTTGTATTTCTTTCGCACCAAGTTGAAGAAATCGCGGGTATCACGAGGAAGGAAGGCGAGGGCGACGTTCAAAATGTGCTACGAAAGGCAGGCAGAGCACTACCACACGACGAACCACCAAAAGACACAGGGGGTCGAACCATGTCGCCTAGAGCGACCCCAGGATTCCAGATAAGCGGCACCCCAAGTTTGATGCGTCTCCAACGTGGAGTACGCGCTCAAAACTCGACGTGCACTTCTAATCAGCGGCCGAAGCACCTTCAGTCGGCACAGGAGGGGGGGCGGGGGTAGCAGTGGAACATGATGAAAGAAAAAGATAAATACGAGAGGTCCAAACTTGGTTGAAGTTGTAGTTCCATTTTCTTTTTTCTCATTTCATTTTCATTCATGTTTCTCTTCGTTCTCTTGTGAGGGAAGCGGTAAGAAAGAAACAGCGCGGTAACACACTCGGAGGAACGGATGTTTGCAAATTGAAGGCATGTATTATTATGCCGATGAAAACCACGCACTACTTAAGATTTTGCAACTGGCGACCTCCATAACTATTTCCTACGACAGGTGCCTTTTCAAGAACATTTCCGGAGTTAGGCTATTTTTTGCACCTGATAAACGAAGCAAAATGATAATATGACATATGAAAGATAATTGGCTTCGTTTTTTCTCTTTCACGTGCGACCGTGGTTCCGGAAATGTTCCCGTCAGTACGAATGTACTAATTCAGAACATTTCCGGAGTTGGGGCTTGCACTGATAAACGAAGCAACGGACGATCAGCATCAACTGACCAAAGATGATGAAAATGATAAGGCAAAAGTTTCTTGTTCTTCGCGTGTACAGGGTATAAACCTCTCTGGGGGGATTTTCCTGTATTAGCACTTTGTTCGTTGGCTTCGTTTTCTCTTTCATGTGCAACCGTTGTTCCGGAAATGTTCCCGTCAGTACAGATGTACTATTAAAAAAGAAATGGGGAGGGGATGCTTGGAATGGTATGCTCAACGCTGCATCACATCTGTACCGTGTTTTAGCCACGGACACATCCGGCGGACCATCAGCGCTGAGTCTCAGTGTCTGCAGACAGGACAGTGATGAGAGCCTGGTAGTGAACACAAATGACAACAAAACACGCCAAAAGTGTCGGTGCTGCATGCATCTACGATTTCCATGAAAGCAAGATCTTCGGGTTCCGAAGAAGTGTGCAAACGGGAAGAATGGACCTCCATAGGAATAACCATTAGAAAGCAGGGAACAGGGACACGCCTCTTGAGTTCGTCCAACAACTTTTACCAGGGGGCTAGAAACGGGAGTTCCTCGGGAAACTAAAAAAAAACGTTTTACTTTTTTCGCACGGAGACAAGCCCTCTTGCAATTAATCCGGCATGCGAGCCAGCGCCTTCTGCCGACCAATAGCTGAGTTCCCGGTCCGCGCCAAGGCCATTCCTTCAGAGTTGCGTGCCATGGCTTCGATTCTCGCTATCAGAGAGCGAAATCTTTACACAAGCACAACCACAATACCGACCGCTTACTGCTGGAACTTACAAACCAAGTGGTATGGGGTTTAGCGTCACAATTTCGCGTTAACTGCTGCTGCTATTTCGGAGGAACAGATGGATAACGTTGAACATGAAAGTACCGAAGCCACGGGTCTACAACTTGTTCTTGAGGCCACTTTTTCAAATTTCAGAAACTCGGAAAATGCTCGGGAGGCCGCCGGGCGCTTTACTACAGCTGGAACGAATCCCAGAGTTACGAGTAAATATTTTGCAACTTCTAAGTGGCGGCTTCGTAAGCGTTCAACGTCCGCCACTGAACCCAGATTTACCTGTCGTTCGTGTGGACTACAGAACATGTTTCTCCTTTGAGATTGGAATGTTGTTGCGATAGTGGGGAGTCATCGGCATGCTGATGAGTACCACACTAAGCCTCGAGATTTCGCTACTGGCAGCCTCCTCAAGTATTTCCTACACAAGAGACAAGAAAAAAAGACGAAGAAATCGGGTGCTTTTGCACGTTTTCTTTTTCTGCGGACGTTTTCTTTTTAACTGTTGTTGGCTTGTTTTCCTCCCGGGTGCAATCAGCAAAAAACAGCCACATGAGTGACCGTACATCGGTATTTGCCTACAAGTAGCTAGGCCGAGTACTATTGAAGCAAAATGCGGTCGGTTGTAAGCTTGCGTGTGTCGGGATGTTGTCAAAATGGCCAAAACCAGCAACGAAGATGCACACCTATCCTCTTACCTCGTAACCACCCCACGCAGAGCATAAAGGACTCCCATATTGCCAAAGGACGCCCGGAGACTTTTTTTTGAGACCCTAAAACCCCGGAGTTTCGAGCGAACTGTCTGACTACAAGCAGTCCCAGCGTGAGCACTGAACACAGCCGCAGGCGTATACTAAGCGAGTTCCCTCCTCCGTTGTTGCACGACGAAGTCGAGCCTCAGAAGCTGGAGTTAAACACTTCAGCAGAGGGCGGACTCTAATTTGGCGAAGCTTTTTTTTTGTTTACGGCTCACTGCCGGGCTCAGTTGCCTGTGAAGGGGCGTCCTTTCTTTTTTTGCCTCACCCAGGGAAGCGGGGAGGTTGGGAGGACTGCGCCCTGTGTGCCCCCTAGTCACGACCTCATAGTCATCGCGCTGTCGTTTCTATGCGCATGCTAAGAAAGAGTGGTAATATGACACCTGCCCCTTTCCGTTGGCATATGTTACTCTTTTCGAGTGTCGCCCCGCGATGCCCTGACGAGAAGCCGACTCGTAATGCAATGTATGCGTAGGGGTGCGGCGGGAAAGTTATTCGCTGTTGCCCAGGCAGGGATGGGTAGCTGGTCGGTGCAGTTGTGTGCGCTTCCGTGACGGAGCGGCGTGACTAACTGACGGTTGTGTTAACTTGCTGTTCGGAGCGTGGTTCTACTTGACGCGCAGCGTGATGCCGTAGCCGAGTACTACCTGGAGCGGGGCCCAATCCCCGGGCCAACAATGCAGGCATCAACGACGTCCTAGTTTTGATGTCGTTGGGAGACAAAGAAAAGGTCGAATGGTTGAACTCTGTACGGGATCGTCAGAAACAAGTAGGAGAATGAACCTTCTCGTATGCCAAACAGCTGCATATAAACCTTTCTGTGTTTGTTTCGGGAAGAATTCGCTCCGTCAGTTGCTTTTTGAGGGCGGGTTTTTTGAATGGAGGGCTCAAGAATTGTTTGGCAGGCTGTTGACCTGCCGCGCCGCACCGCAGCAGTATGTTTTTGTGTTTCCGACGATCCCGTGGGACGTACAGATTCGTGTCTTTCGACCTTTTAATTGTTTTGTGCAGCTTGGTGCGTGTGGTCGGTTTTTTTGGTGTTTCCGGCGATATTTTTTTTGTCTTTACCACTACTACATACGGCAAAGTTTTGATTCCTGTTTGCTTCTTAGAGCAAGTGTTCGCTTTTTAGAGTAAAGTTCGCTTGAGAACCCGGGATTTTAGAGTCTCTGGGTTCGATGGGTCCTTTAAAAGCTGATTCGTGTTCGGAGCGGGCCCACTTCGTGTTTGCTTTTTGGAGGTTCGTGGGGATTATCCCGTGCTTCATTCAGAGAAAGCAAATTCAGCCATCCATGCAGGGAGTGGCCTGCTTCGATTGAACACTCCTCAACAAAAAACACTTCAGCCACTCTAAGCCCAAGAACGTCTTTGCATCCGTCTTGGCCTATCTTCTGACCTGGGGTAGTGGGTGTTTGATTGAGTGATATATGCCGCTTCTCTGATAAAAAAACAAGAAATGAGCCTATTCACCCCTCCCCTGTAGCGACCCGAGTTCGATTGCGCGGTCGTCACAATCACGAAAGAGAGCAGATGCAGACTACCTCCACAGATTCTTTGCATTCTAACCCAAAAGATTGAGCGGCGATTACACTCGGTTACGCTCAGATTTTTGCTCGATTATGCTCTACGAACATTCCGTTCTACAAGGCGCTGCAGATTATCGCCGCAGATTCTTTGCATTCTAATCCAAACTAGAAGGCTCGCAACGTTCGATCGGGCAGGGGGTGAATTGGCTCATGGAATGACGAAACATGCTATGATATTTTCCTTCATAGTGAAAACAGGTCTTTTTCCGCTGAGGCGGAAATGTTCACTTCATTTCAGCAGGTTCAGACTGAAACCCCAAACGACAGAAGAACAGATCTGGTTCAGTGGGAGAAGCTGGAAGGGTAAACGTGTTCTTTGTTCTGTACGTGAGCCTAATTATTGTCACTTTCCTGGATGCGGAGGCGCAAGCAAAATCAAAACTCTTTTATAATCCCCACAGCTCCCAGCTTCTGTGGACTTCTAGTGCGCAAAAATAAGGGACACAAGTTACTTGCCACGTGCAAGGGGAGCTGAAACAGAGCAATTTGGCGACTGTGCGCAGGCATCCGTGAGATATGGTTTGGTAGCCGTAACCACTTCCGGCGTCGCCCCGTCGGTGTTCGGGCTTGTTCACAGGTCCATCGGGTGCACCACCATACATACATACAGCATGGTTAACTTGAACCGGCCGGTCCTTCAGGAATCTACACGTCTATCCTCCACAACTATTTTTCCTTTCATGGCAGCCCACGGGTCCTTGACTTTCGTGGCACACGGGCTTGGTTTGTTTTTGATTGAAGCGAGAGGGAACAAATACTAACGTAAAAATTTATCTCTGTTTATTTGCGTTGGTATGGGGGGGAAAAGATTGAGCGCGCGACGAAAATAGTGCAGGGCGCGGCCCACCGGCTCGCAGGCGGTAAACCGGTTTTCGTCGGGTGGCCAGCACCCGGAGGCAGCAGGCGCAAGGGGGTTGCCTTCAGGCTGGTTGATAAAAAACAGTGGTTTGGGGAGCTTCCGGGCTGCCAGTCCCTTATTTACCACAGAGGAAGTGTGTGCTCCTGGCCATCGTGCCAGTTGACGACCGTTTGCGACGTTCCGGGTGCAGCCCGCCCACCAGGGCGGTGGTCATCGCGTTTTACACTCAGACTCTGTCGTCGGAGGCGGCCGTCCATCGTGGTCGAGTCCGCAGCAAGCCCAGCGCTCCCATTGCCGGCCGTCTATCGTGGCCACGTCGAACCCGCCACGGGCCTCTGGGAACGGCAGATTCTCCACGGTGAAATGGTCAGAATCCCCTGGAAAAACTGTGGGACAAACCTTTTACGACGTGCGGATTCTAGGTCATTCCGGCACTTGAACCGTACGTTTTCGTTGACCGCACTACCCTGAGCCCAAATCCTGGACGTGGTTCATGATCAGAAGGTCCTACTCGGGCGGTTCAGTTTCCTCACACATTGCATGGGGCTAAAAAATACTCGAGGGACTGCCTTGTGCTCATTTCGAAGGAGGCTAGAGGGGGAGAAAACAATACAACTACAAAGTGGTCTTTTTCGTTGAACGCTTACGCCCGCCACTAAACCCAGATTTACCTGTGTTTCGTGTGGGCTACAGCACATTTACCTCCTTTGATCTATCGCAACTGGCAGTCTCCTCAAGCATTTCCTACAAAGCAGGTGCTTATACAAAAAAAAAATTCTTTTTCACTGGCTTCCTCTGGAGACCACCTTAAATGCCGTGGGGTTGCTGCAGTGAAAATGTCCCCAGCCAACGGCTGGGCTCCGGGCTGATGACAGCTTTCTTATTAACCAGCCTGGTTGCCTTGTTCCGATGCCCCTATGGGCGGGTGCCTGGCAACCCCGACTGTGACCATCGGTCGAAATTTCCACGAGCAACCCGCCGGCAGTCTGTGTACCCACAACTTTCTCACAATGCTGTCAGAATAGCCACAGCATCCATTGTGGGAAAGGTGTGGGTGCGCGGTGCTGCCCCCCGGTGGTGGCTGCAATCTGCCGTTGCTATTCGACAACATCGCAAGCAGCCAGCTGTGCTGCTGACCGCTATGAAAAGGGGGGGATCCCATGCACATCACAGGATCGACACAAGCGCGTCTCCCCAAAAAGCCCAAACCCTCTGAACCGTTTTTCTTCTATGCTGGACACGCGCAATTCTTTCTCATAGTGTTCTCTCTCTCTGCAAATGCCAAAATGTGCGGAAAATAAACCTGCACGGGTTGCTAGGATTCGGTGCTGCTGGACGCTCTTGTTTTTGACCCACAACTACCCAAGGTTCCACCCAACCGACCCATAATTTTCCTACATTATTGTTGCCTGTTGCGCAAATCCCACTCGGGCATGAACAGCAAGCAGATACCGCAGAGAGAGAGGGAGGTCTCGTTCGGACCTGTACTCTTGGGGCGATTACCGCAAAATCGATCGAGGGGAGCGAGGTCGGGAACAAGGAAGAGGGAGGAATTGCCTGTGGTTATTTTTCCAATTCCGAATCCTTAAGTTTCAGAGTCGTCCCCTTCCAACCTTGCTTCTAAAGCAAGTGGCCTTTAAACACTCAGGGCTTGTCGCCCAATACCTCTTGTCTCTCATTGGGTCCTCGAACGGCACGCACCCGGGTTTGCAGGGGGTTAGCGGGCAGAAGGAGCGCAAAAATACTCGAGGGACTGCCTTGTGCTCATTTCGAAGGAGGCTAGGGTTTTTTTTTATGTTTCCAGCAATTGTCGCGCAGTCAGTTGCCTGCGACGGTTTTTTGTGTTTCCGACGATCCGAATGGACGTACAGATTGGTGTCTTTCGACCTTTTGGATGCTTATGAAGTTCACCTTAGTGCGTGCTTGTGGTGATCGGTGGGGTTCCCAAAAGAAAATGTTCCGTGTTATCGTATCTTCGAGCTAGACTTGATCTCGTGCATTAGCCAAGTGGCCCATTCTGTTGCTTTTCCGCTGGGCTCCGGATAGCGGACTCGCGCGCAAACAGACAGTATGACTGCTGTGTTGCGGGCCGCAAATTCATCCAATACTTGTCTGCACGTTTTTTTTTTTTTTTTTTTTCCTGTTGACAACATGTGTCAGACTAGCCCACCCGGGGGTGGTTGATTCCTTCAGGCAGGGTCTCCCCCCTTTTTTTTGTTTTTTTTTTTTGAACGCTCGCCCGCCACTAAACCATCTACCTATTGTTGCGATAGTGGGGAGTCACCTTTGATCTTTCGCAACTGGCAGTCTCCTCAAGCATTTCCTGCAAAGCAGGTGCTTATACAGTAGTAGTAGTAGTAGTAGTAGTAGTAGTAGTAGTAGTAGTAGTAGTAGTAGTAGTAGTAGTAGTAGTAGTAGTAGTAGTAGTAGTAGTAGTAGTAGTAGTAGTAGTAGTAGTAGTAGTAGTAGTAGTAGTAGTAGTAGTAGTAGTAGTAGTAGTAGTAGTAGTAGTAGTAGTAGTAGTAGTAGTAGTAGTAGTAGTAGTAGTAGTAGTAGTAGTAGTAGTAGTAGTAGTAGTAGTAGTAGTAGTAGTAGTAGTAGTAGTAGTAGTAGTAGTAGTAGTAGTAGTAGTAGTAGTAGTAGTAGTAGTAGTAGTAGTAGTAGTAGTAGTAGTAGTAGTAGTAGTAGTAGTAGTAGTAGTAGTAGTAGTAGTAGTAGTAGTAGTAGTAGTAGTAGTAGTAGTAGTAGTAGTAGTAGTAGTAGTAGTAGTAGTAGTATGTGCGGTGGCAGCAGAAATTGTCCAGCCGTGACAGCATTCGGATGAGGTATACCTTTCGCAAAGGTGGCATCTCAGTGTGGGGTACAGCCAAAAAAAGAATGAGACAAAAAGCGTCACAGCGATAGCGGGCAGAACCAAGGAAGAAAGGAAATTGTGCAACTGGGCACGACAGGTCAACCAAGCACGAGAGTGCTTGCCTGGGCTGAACCAGCTGCTTGAATTCCACACTTTATGTCGCGACGTTTCCGTCGTGTTGGTGTTTTTGTGTTTACTCTGGTCACCCGGGGGGGAAGCGCTCTTCGCACTAATCTCGCGACTGGTAGTAGGTGGAGACTTCGCGACAATGTCCTTTTTGCGGTCTAATCTGAAAATCTTCTCCAAGCATTTTCACAAACAGAGGTGCCAACACAGAGGAACCCTCGGGAGAGGCATTTGCGAATAAGTGGGAGCCTGCGAATGAAACAACATCACGACGACGCATCTTTGATGCTTCGTCAGTGATGATTCTGAAGTAGCGCATGTGCTGAAGTCGAGAGACTCCTTGGGAAAGGGGGGCATTGCAAGAACGTGCTTGGAATGGATATGTGCTCAACGCATTGGTTCCGTCTGCGCCGTGTTTCGGTCCGTTAAGCCACGGACATAAGGCGGACCATCATCAGCGCGGCTGAGTGTCTGCAGACAGGACAGTGGTGTGAGTCTGGTTTGTCAGGCGGCTGTTCGTAGCTTGTCACAGCCAAGACCACCTGGATTCCCATGTGCTACCAGAGCAGGCGAATCCGTCACGGGGAGGAGGCTCCTACAAACCGTGTCTGAGCAATCAGTTAAAAAACTCAGGGCCCCGCCCTGATTGTGACTGCGACGAGCTAGGCAGCACTGACGTGTCTACTTTTTACGGGGGGAGGGTGGGAGAAAACTACGCGGAGGCGCAACTCACGGCGGGCGTCTTTCTGGAGGTACTGGCGTTTGCCAACCTTTGTTGAAACGCCAACAGTTCCGAAAGGAGCGCGATTCCGCTTTCGCTGTGACCACAGTGCGTGATTCGTTCTTACTTCGCAACTTCCCCCGAGCCTTTTCCGGAAAGAAATGCGTCGGTTTGTTTTCTTCTTCCCCTCGGCAAGGCCTCTTACGCTGCAAGTCGAGTGCTAAAGGGGGGTCGAATAACAACAGTTATTTGACACGCGTCTGGTTGTCTAAACACTACCACTATTTGATTCTGCTACTGTTCGGCTACCCGGAACTTTTATTATTATTCGACAAATCGAATAATAACACAGGTGTTATTATTCGACCCCCCCCCCCCCTTTGTCGTTCCGAATTAGAGGAATGCGGGGAAGGGCATTGTCAAAAATACCGAGGGGACGAGCGAGCCAATTCACCCCCTGCCCGATCAAATGGTCGAGCCTTGTAGAGCGTAACCGAGTTTCGTAGTTTGGGTTAGAATGCAAAGAATCCGTGGCGATAATCTGCATCTGCTCTCTTTCGTGGCTACCTCTTAGCGCGCACCGTGTCATGTTTCCGGCGCTTGTTCTCGTCTGGGCCGTCGGTCTCGGGCGGTCGTTTCGTGCCACCTCTCTTCGTCGCGGAATCGAGCTCAGATCGTTTTCAGGGAAGGGAGGTGAATTGGCTCAGTAGGTGCTCCTACGTCAGAGGGGAAACTCTTGCTTTGTAGGAACGCAAAACTCCAACAGATCGCAATAGCAGCTCTCAATGTTGGCAGCCTGACAAAAATCAGCGAGGAAACGGAAAGTTCATCATTCCCTTGAGAAACAAAAGCATGGATTTGCATTCTATCGGATTGTATCTCCGGTTAAACTACTGTACTCTATCTGTTCTTATTTTTGGAGCGGGGAGGGGATGGGGAAGGGGACAGACTTTATTCATAATCTCCGAATTTCGCCGCACAGACGGGAGAAACTCCTTCCTGGGCGGACTGACGGACGTATTATCCTTCACTCTTTGCGGACGGAGACAAGACTTAACACTTACTCTGCAGGTGCTTTGAGCTATAGAAGTGTCGAAGTTTTCTATTGTTGCGGGGGGGAAACCTTAGTTTCGGGGGGGGTGTGTATTCGACTCACGTGCGCAGCGGCCTTCGGTCAAGGCCCACGTGGAACCCAATTTTCTGAGTCGCCGGCGTTGCTAGTGTCCGACACAAGCTCCATCGTTCGCGCGTGCTTTCTGTGGCTTTGAACCAGCCTGCTCACCGAGGAACTCTTAGGCGCGCTGCTCTGGGAAGCCGTTCTTCACTCTGCAGCGCAGAGCAAAGAGCTGTCTGTTCGACGTCCTCTCAAGCTAGCACAACTTTCACGGAGCCTCAGCCCCAGGCAGTGAAACGGAACTAGCACTTTCAGGACTTTGTTACGGCAGAGACCATTATAACAATAACTACTACGTACAAACCTGACGGTAGCACCACCAGCACCGTGCACACTGTGTAGCACCACGAGTGTGTACTCGGGTAGCGTAGCTCACAGGAAGGTTTGATGAAATCTATAGAATTCGACCGCGATAAGCGAAGGAGCCTGGAACGATTCGTTGCTGGTGATCCTGAGAGAGAATGCGAGAATGCGACGGACCGACACTACAGAATTGATGAGTATATGTTTGAATCCTTCTCACGAAAGGGGAGGGGGGTTGGTCCTGCTATACCGTACGTTAGGTAGGAGTGACTGTCCGCTATCGCGAGCGGCAGCAACTCAAGAGGTTTGATTCCCTATTTTCTGAATTCAGGATTTGTATGCGTTCAAAATAAAACGGGTTGCGGGTGTAGAGGGAAACAATTTTCAATCCGCGGATACTCGCGTGCAACACCGTTCTTTGGTTGACTGTGACGAGATTGTGATGAACGCTCGGAGAAAAGAATGAAACAGGACAATGTTGAAAAGGTTGCTCATCACTCTGCTGTTCTTTGATTAAACCGAAACAGCAAAGCTGGCCGTTTCCAACCAGGCGAAATCGCCAGGGACTTTGTTAAGAAGAGCGGACTTCACCGATTCTTAACAAAGTCGCTGGATATCGCCCCCTTCCCGCGTTTTCAGTGCTACTGAGAGCCAGTTTTCCCACGATAGCAGCCGGAGCAGGCTTGGTTGATGAAGAAAAGAGGAGGCGTGTGTTTGTTTGTACGCGCCGGGGAAAAAATGCAAAAAGGTAAAAATTTATCTGTGTGTATACGTACTGACGAACAGGGAAAAGAAAGAGATTGAGCGACAAAATACTACTATCAGCTAGCGTTCGTGGCCAAGAATCTCTCCGATTTCTGGCTTGCGACGGGGTATCTCCATTTAAGTTTCAGGCAGAAACTCTGCCTCGCATGCATGCTGACACGGCTTCTTCGGGGCAGAGCGTAATTGGTCACGAACGTTACGGATACAAAAAACGAAGATGTCTCCCCTTCGTGCGCAACCATTTTCGAGCAACAACGACATATAGAATCAAAGTGTTCCGGTGGCTTTCCATGTGCACGCTTGGTGGTGAGATGAAAATCGTAAAAAAATGTTGAGCAAGAACACCGTGCGTTGCAAGACTGCTTTCCTCAACGGCTCTCGGTCTTCTGAGCGGGTTGTATAGCGGACGACTTACTGTATGACTTGTGAACGATTGTTACTCGGCGGCGATCCTGTTCATCCCGCTCCAGAATTTTTCCATGCAATGTGTATCCGTGTTTTCCATGCAATGTATCCGTGTTTCTAAAAATCTATTCCTTCGTTTTGTTTTTGCTTAATTTTATTTTTCCATTTTTGAGATTTAACCGTGGTTCCACTTCTTATCCCTTCGTTTCTTTCTCGTTGGGGATTGAAGTGGATGTCTGCTTGGCGGAACACCGCCCTTCGCGATATTCGAGGGACGGATGCAGAGAATGCCGCGGCACACACAGCTCCTAGCCAGAAGAAGGGGATGGGTGCCTGGGGGCTCCCTACGTACACTTCACCCTTCAGTGGCGATCATCAAGCCCTGTTGGCACCGCGACACCCATGTCGGGACAACGGGCTGTGATCTGGTTTCACCCCACGTTCGCCGGTCCACGGATTTATCCTGGGACCAACCCGCAAACAGACTCGGCAGAGGGTACCTATCAAGTCCTCGACGTCGGAACACCCTTCGATTAAAGCCTCGAAATATCCTGGGATGCATCTGTTTCCAACGTGGGGCTCAGCGCCTATGACCCTTGTGCTTGTGCGGTCCTGCTTCTACAGCTTGTCGTAGTTGCTGTTGTTGCTGACCGTTGCCTGCAAGATCTCAGCCTCGGTAAGCTGTTCCTCCGGGCCGTCAAACTCCTGCGTACGCACGTAGTCGAAGTCCTGCAGCTCCTCGTCGACGGATTTGTTGATCATTTTCTTCATGTACACGTAAACCGCAGCAAGGGCACCAGCGGCCAGCAGCATTACGAAAATAGGCCCGATGATTGCCGCCACCAGGAGACCTGTGTTGTCACCCGACTCTTCGTTGTTTGCGGCGCTGTTTGGAGGTGCCGGTGTTCCGTTTGATTCCTTGGCACGGCAGATGGCCTTCGTTGCCACGACTCCACCACCACCCAGGCCACAGTCGTTCTTCTTGTTCGCTACGATTGTGCTGCTTCCGTCTCCGAAACCCGCAGATGCTCCTGCGTCCAACTGACTGCAGATGGCATCCCAACAAACCTGCACCTCTTCCAGAGGAGGCATCGTCATCCCGTCGGGACAGAACGGCATAGGCGTATCCGAGCTGCTGGAATCCCGTGGAGCACCGTTCAAACCTGAACCCGAACTTTCGGAATCTCCAGAACTAGTGCCATCATTGTAGTCGACCAAAGTGTACGCCTCGCAAGAGACGGGGGCCGGCGTCGTAGGCTGAACGTTGGGTGATGGCGTCATTGGCGGAGCATTGCCGGCGCTCTCAACGTTCGAGAACACGACGAGTCCAGAATCACCGGCAGCTTGGAACACACGAACCTCGCCGTCGGCCAAAGCCGCAATGGTGAGGCGGTTGTTGCCGTCAACCTGCACACCATCGGGCATGTCGCGGTGGCCGGCATAGTACGGCGCCCTCGGATCCGTCACGTTCAGCACCACCAACTTACCCGAAGCATCCGTAGCGTAGATCAATCCACCCATGTGCTTGATGCTTACCAAGTTCATCACCGGTCCTTCGTCGCAGCATGCGCTCAGAAGCTGGAACTTTCCACTGGCCGTCTCATACACTTCGAGCTTGTCACCCGCGGCAACATACACCAGGGTGCCAACTACCTCCGCATCGAACGAAGTGTGGTCAGACAGGATACTGTCCAACAGTTCGGGCTTCGTAGGGTTTGTCAGGCTGTACATGGCTACGGACGCCTGGTCAGCAGTCTTCATCGTTGCGAACAACGTCGACCTCTTCTCATCGACGAAGACGTCCGTAATCATACCTGGCACAGGCGCGTCGATGACAGGCTTGCCCTCTGCCAGAACCTTCGGGGCCTTGCTGTCAAGGACGTCGACAGCGAAGACACCAGACTCTCCACAGTTCAGGTACGCGATGTGCGTGTTCGACGACCACCTCAACTGAGACAAGCTCTTGCAAGACGAGCTGTCGATGCTGACTTCGCCGATGAGCCCAGCAGAGCTGGCCGGCATCACCGAGTATATGTGCAAGCTGTCTTTCGTCAGTGCGTACACAATGTCCGGGTTGTGGTCTGCGGCGAGGACTGCAACGTAATCGCCTCCGGAAACCTGTGCCGCTCTCTGGAACTTGCCGTCTTCTGTCGTTCTGATGATGGTCAGACCGCCTGAACCGACCACAACGATGTTCCGGTCATCTGTGCCGAGGACAGCAACGTCCGTGGCACTGCTGCCGTCGGGCAGGAGATCCTCTCTGTACGACGAAACGAACTTCGTCAGAGGAGCAGGTGGGCCACACGCTGCTCCGCTGTCGGCTGTGCCAGATACAATCTCGCATGTGGTCCCCACCTTGCGCAGGATCATGCTGTCCTCCCCGTCGAGCGCAACACTGGTCCCATCCACCATCTTCTCACAAACCTCGGTCATGCACCAGTTCACAACGTGCTTCGTCATGATCACCTTGCCTTCAGGGCAGACACCAGTCGCGTTGTCACCCTCGTACACCTCAATGTCATCGCACGACGGCGGCATCGGCGGTGGCGGCGGTGCCAGGGTCGGCGGCACAGGCGTGCTCATCGGCTCAATGTCACCGAAAACAGCAAGACCTCCTCCGGCACCCGCTTGGAAGACACGAGGCGTCGACTCGCACGTGGCCACAATGATGCCCTCCTTTCCGTTGAATCCGGACGGGAGGTCGCGGTGCCCGACGTAATACGGCGCCGTCGGCTCAGTAACGTTCATGACAACCAACTTCCCCATGTAGTCCGACGCGTACACCATCCCGTTGAAGTAAGTCAACCCAACAAGGTGCATGCTCGGCGCGTGGCTGCAACACGAAGAAATCCGCGTGAGCTGACCTCCGTCACTGTTCATCACCTCAAGCTCCGGTTCTGCAGCAAGGAACAGGTACGTGCCGGACATAGCAATCTCGTACGAAGAGCGGTCAGTTTTCATCGAAGACAACTCGGCCGGAGCACCTGGACCCGGTGAACTTAGGTCGTACATGTGCACGTGGGGGTCGCTCCCCCATGTAACCACGAAAAGCAGGTTTCGAGCAACATCAACGTACAGACCCTTCGCTTCTCCCGTCAAAGGCTTCAACCCAACACCGTTGTTGAGGAGCGTCGGTTCGTTGCGAACGTCGATGGCGAAGACGCCTTGGTCGTGACAGCTCGCGTAAACTACGTCGAACGTCGACGTCTTGTATTCACGCAAACGGGAGCATCGGTAGCTGGATAAGGAGACAGACGACGAAACAGTCGGGTTGCTGAAGTCGGTGATGTCCACAACGTCCAAGCCGTTGGAGCGCAAAGCGAATGCCTTGTCCGCACTGCCTTCAGCCGGCACCACTGCCATGTACCCAGTGTTTTCAACGCCGCCGATCCTTTCGTAGTTGCCGTTGTCTTTCAAGCGCAGCATCGACAACTCGCCCGACGTTGCAACGAGAACATGGCACGTGTCCGCACCAACCGCAGCAACGTCATACGTCTGCGAAGAAGTAGGAAGCACGCCGTCATCGAACACCGAGATGTACGTTGTGTAAGCAGGAGCCGGGCTGCAGGCGTACCGCTCGGGCAGTTCGCTGTAGTCGACGATCTTGCAGACACCACTCTCCTTCGTCATGGCTTGCTCGCTTTCGTCGATAGCAACCATCCAACCTTCTTCGATGTCGACGCACATGTCATCCATGCAGTTCAATGCCAGGTGCTCGCTCATCAGCACGTCGCCCTTGTTGCAAGTCACCTCAGCAGCCGTGTCAGCTGTACGTGTGAACACGTACATCGCAGAGCAGTCAGGCGGGATGACAGGTGGAGGCGGCATCGGCGTCAGTGGCGCTGGGGTTGGGCCAGGTTCCTCGTCAGAGAAGACGACGAGACCTCCAGAGTCTGATGCTTGGAACACACGGACGACTCCGTCGTTCAGTGCCGCCGCTGTGATGCCTTCTTTGCCATTACCCTGCGGCAGGTCCCTGTGCCCGATGTAGTACGGCTCCGACGGGACTGTAACGTTGAAAGCAATGAGCTTCCCATTGAAGTCCGATGCGTACGCTACGTTGTCGTAAACGGTCAAGCCGACCATGAACATGCTCGGGGCTGATCCTTCTCCGCAGCACCAGCCAAGTTTCACCATCGCCTGGTTCGCCGAGTCGAATACGTCCAGAGTACGCTGAGCCGCAACGTACACATACGTACCAATGGATACCACCTCGAATGCAGAACCCGACGTCTCTGCACTCGCCACTTCGGTCGGCGTGTCTGGCACGCTCACGTCGTACATGTGCACTGCCGGGGTGTTCCCCCACGTAGCCACAAACAACAGAGTGTGTGTTTCATCGACAGCAAAGCCCTTCGGTTCTCCAGATGCAGGCTTCAACACAGCAGCACCGTCGTTCATCACCACCGGCTTGTCATTGACCCTGACATCGACTGCATACACGCCCTGCGCGTGGCAGCTCGCGTAAACGACATGCACGGTTGTACCTCTCCTCAGCTGCGCCAGGCCGTGGCAACTCCAGCTACCGAGCACAGCAGTACCCAGCACTTGCGGCGACGAAGGAGGCGTCAGCGACACAATTTGCAGCGAGCTTGGTGTCAGTGCGAAGAGCAGGTCTGCGTCATCCTCAGCAGCCAGCACAGAGTAGTAGTTGCCGGAAAGAGTCCCCACAGTCTTCAAACCGACGGACGCGTACGAGTTCAAGATTGAAAGACCCTTCGACGTGGCAACTGCGACGTCGTTAGAGTGCGATCCGAGGACACAGACTTCTCTCGCATACGAACCCGACATGAGCGTCCCACTCTTGTGACTCACCATGTAGGCTGTGTGCGGCGGGGCTACGCCGCAGAGGACTTTCGATGCCGCCGAGCTTGAGCTCTTGACAGAGCAGCTGGTGCCCGTCCTTACAAAGTACATGCCGTCTGGGCCGTCGAATGACGCAACATCCGAATCCGACATGCGCGAGCAGATCTCCGTGATGCACTTGTTGATGGCGTGGCTGTTCTCAAGGACGGTGCCATCGGTGCAGCTAGACGCTCCTTCAACGTATGTGTTCACAACAATGTTGTCGCAGTTGAACGGCGGAACCGGTGCAGCGGGCATCGGAGTTGGGGGTGCTGGTGTTGGAATCGGCTGCACGTCAGAGAACATAACAAGACCACCGTTGTCGGCGGCTTGGAACACTCGCACAATGCCGTCTCCCAACGTCGTCACGAACAACCCTTCTTTACCGTTCGAGTTGCCGCCAGAAGCGGGCGGAAGGTCCCTGTGGCCAATGTACGCCGGTGCTGTGTTGTCCTGCACGTTCATCACCACAAGTTTGCCCATCCAGTCCGACGCGTAGATCATCCCGTTATAGTATTGGATGCCCACCAGGTGCATGTCAGGAGCAAAGCTGCAGCAGAAGCTGATCTGCGTGAGCAAACCATTGCCCGTCTCGAATATATCGAGTTTCGAGGCAGCCACAACGTACAGTACCGTGCCGTGCATCGCCATCTCATACGCCGAGTCGCCAGTAGACGTTTTCGCCAAGTGGTAAGCCACGGACGGGTCACTGATGTTGTACAAGTGGAAGGCACTGTCTCCACCTGCGCTGGCAACAAAGAGGTACGCTCTCGGTGCGTCAACCAGCATTCCTTTGCTTTCACCAGATTCCAGCTTCACAATAGGACTTCCACCGTTCAGAAGCTTCGGCGCGGTGTTGGAGTCGACGTTGATAGCATAGATGCCGTCTTTGTTACAGCTTGCGTACACAACGTGATCATCCTGCGTCGTGAACTGTTCCAGGTTCGCGCATAGGTAGCTTGGGATGGGTACCCGACCCACAACCACAGGTGAGCTGACATCGATGACACTGATGATGTCCAGCTGGTGTGATTTCAGACCGTACAAGACGTTTGGCTGTCCGCCGGCCGGCAAAAGGCTGACGTAAGCACCGTCCAAGGATCCGAACGTCTTCAGGTACCCATTGCCCTGCATCTGCAGAACCGTCAATGCCGTCGTCGTGGCGACAAGAACTTCATCTTTGCTCTCGCCCAGCGCCACCACATCAACCGCGCGTGAGTAGTCCGGCAAGAACCCGTCATCGTAAACAGTCATGTACGCCGTGTGTGGTGGCGGTACCCCGCAGATGTACCTGTCTGGAATTGCAGTCGATTCTACGAATTCGCAACCAGTTGCCGTCTTGGTGTACAACTTGCCGGTGTTTCCGTCAAAGCCAGCCTGCCAACCCTCCTGCATGTCGTCACAGATTTCAGCGCAAACTTCAATGAGGTGCGTGCTCATCAAGACGTGACCCTCGTTACACTGGAGTGTGTTGGTAGCGTACTCATGAACGTACAACAGAGTGCAGTCAGGCGGCAGCATCGGCGGTGGAGGCATCGGCGTAGGAGGCGACGGAGTCGCCACGGGTTCAATGTCTGAAAACACCATCACACCACCGCTACCAGCCGCTTGGAACACTCTCGGTACTCCGTCTTCGAGTGCCGCCACAATAATGCCTTCTTTGCCATTCGGCCACATGTAGTTCTTCTGCGGCAGCTGCCTGTAGCCGACGTAGAACGGGTTGTACGGATCCGTCACGTTCATGACCACCAGCTTCTGGTTGAAACCTGATCCATACACAAAGCCGTCATAGTACGCAATTCCGACCATCATGAAGTCTGGGCCGCTCTCGCAGCACGCGCCGATAGCGACAAACTTGAGGGTCGCAGTCTCGTAGATCTCCAAGTCCCTATCAGCAGCCACGTAAAGAATAGTCCCCTGGAGTGTGAATTCGTACGCATTGTAGAGCGTCGTCGCATCATCCAAGCTGACTGGCGAGATTCTGTCAGTGATGTCGTACATGTGCACAGCGTGAGCATCACCCCAAGTGGAAGCGAACAGCAATTGACGCGTCACGTCCGCAGTAATGCCCTTCGTCTCGCCACTAAGGGTGTGCATCACAGCACTGCCGTTGTTCATCAGCACAGGCTTCGAGTTCTGCAATAGGTCGACTGCAAAGATGCCTTGACTGTGGCAAGCTACGTACATGATGTGCTCGCGCTGCGTCTTGAACTGAACCATTCTCTGGCAAGCAGTGCTCGGGATTGAAACAGTGCCCATGTTTTCAGGATTCTCAGGCGGTGTCAACGAGATGACGTCGAAGGCGTTGTTCTTCAGTGCGTACAGAAGATCCGGGTCACTCTGTGATGCAGTGACCGCGAAATAGTTACCGTTGACGTGACCAACCTTCTTGAAGCCGACCGAGTGGTATGCGTGCAGGATCGTCACACCACCAGACGTCGCGGCCACAATGTCGTTGCTGTCCGACCCAAGAACAGCAACGTCCCTGCACTGAGCATAGTTCACAAGAATATCGTTCTGGTGCTGCTCCAAGTATGCCGTCAACGGCGGTGGCGGACCACAAGCCGCGTGTGTCGCAACACCATAGTAGTCGTAGAACAGACTCGTGCAACCGCTGCCACTCTTTCTGTACCAGTAATAAGACAGTTGATCGTACTTCACGTAATCACTTGTTTCAAGCGTAGAACAGAAATCAGCTGTGCATTGGTTGAGCATGTGTTCGTTCAGCAGAACACTGCCAGCCGGGCATTCATCACCTTCAACGATGAAGACTGCCGAACAGTCGACAGGAAGCGAGGGTGGCCGCGGGAGAGGTGTATTCGGGGCTGATGTCGGTCTCGGCTCCACGTCAGAGAACACAACAAGTCCTCCGTTGTCCGCAGCTTCAAACACTCGCACAATGTTGTCGCTCATCTGCACGACGACGATGCCTTCCTTTCCGTTCGAATTGCCACCCGAACCAGCCGGCATCTCTTTGTGTCCTATGTAGAATGGTGCTTCCGGGTCCGTCACGTTCATAACCACAAGTCTCGCGCTGTAGTCCGACGCGTACACCAACCCGTTGAAGTGCTGAATGCCGACCAAGAACATCCCCGGCCCGTAGTGGCAGCACCACGACAGTTGTTCGAAGGTACCAGCGGCGGTTTCGTAGATTTCAAGCCTGCTGGAGGCTGCAATGTATATAATCGTACCGTCGATATCCAACTCGTAAGCGGAGTTGTCCGTCGCCGTCATATCAAGCTCCTTCGGTGCAGAGACGATGCTGATGTTGTACATGTGCACGCCTGCTGCAGAGCCGGTGGTGACTGCAAACAGAATCTGGCGAGGCTCGTCAATGGCCATGCCTTTTGAAGTGCCCGAAGAGGGTAACACGATGGCCTTGTTGCTGTTCAGCAGCTTCGGGCTCGCAATGGTCGATACGTCGACGGCGAAAATGCCGCTGTTGGCACAACTGCAGAAGACGACGTGCTTGGTGCTTGTTCGGAGCTGCTCAAGGTTGGCGCAAGCGAAGCTCGAGATGGTGACGGTTGCGACCCTGCTCGGGCTGGTTAGCGACTCGACGCTAATGATGTCGAGAGAACTGGAGGCCAGGGCGAACAAAATGTTTTCGTGTCCCTCTGCAGCGATGACTGCAATGTACGACGTCGGCCAGTAACCAACCCTCTTAAACGACCCAGCGTCCAGCTGCAGGACTGTCAAGTCTTTAGTCGTGGCGACGAACACAGCATCGTCGTTGGGTTTCAGCACGGCGACGTCAACAGCACGCGACCACGCCTGCAGGAACCCATCGTCAAACCTCTGCATGTACGTTGTGTACGGCGGCGACGGACCGCAGATCCACTTCGTAATACTACTGCTGGTAGTCGATCCATAGTCGCACGTTGACCCCTGCTTGTTGAAGATTCTGTTATCGATGTCGTACCCGGCGCCAGTCCCTGACGTTAATAGGCCACAGACATCGTCCCGGCATGCATTGATGACGTGGTTGCTCATCAACACGTCTCCCTTCTCGCACATTTCGCCGTCGGTAGATGAGTCGTGGACATAGAGGGTGTGACAATTCGGCGGAAGCATCGGTGGGGGTGGCATAGGCGTGGGAGGGGATGGAGTAGCTACTGGTTCCTCGTCTGAGAAAACGAAGAGCCCAGCCACGTCACCCGCTTGGAACACACGAACAATACCGTCGCCTAGGCTTCCGACAACGATACCCTCCCTTCCGAAAGGGAACTCGCCGGTGTACGGCAAGTCCTTGTGGCCCATGTAGTATGGCGCTGTCTCGTCTTCTACGTTGATGACCACCAGCTTTCCCTGGTCTACTCCATGGTCAGACACGTAGACCATGTTGTCGTAGTAGAAGATACCAACTGCTTGCATGGTTGCTGTTTCTTCGTTGCAGCAATGTCCAACGACAGTCAGTTTTTCGTCTGTAGTGTCGAAGATCACAACTTTCTCCGATGCTGCCACGTAAAGGATGTTTCCGGAGATCGCAAGCTCGTGCGCGTCGTAGTCCACAGTTGCGACAGCTGCCTCTCTCGGTTTGTTCGGGAATCCTACACCGTACATGTGCAGAGAGGGTGTCTCGCCCCAGGTTCCAGCGAAGAGGTAGCCTCTGGTGTTATCAACAACCATTCCCTTGGTTTCGCCGCTAGACGTTGTGAACACGGCGGTCTTGTTGTTCAGAAGTTCAGGTTTCGCGTTATCCGCGACGTCGACGAGGAACACTCCATCGGCGTGGCAGCTGACATACAACACGTGCAAGCCTGTCCAGATACGGAGCTGCACCATCGACGAGCAGGCCTTGCTCGGGAGGGCGACTGTGCCTACAACCTTCGAAGAATCCAACGGAGACAACGAGATGACGTCCAATTGAGTACTTCTCAATGCGAAGGCAATGTCCGGGTTGTTGGACGCAGGGAGGACAGAGTAGTAGTCACCATCAATGTGCACCGCTAGTCTGAAATCCGTCGAGTGCAACGCGTGCAGAACAGTCAAACCCGCCGACGAGGCAACAAGAACATCATTCGAGTCAGATCCTTGGATAGCCACGTCCCTTGCTATTGCCTTCGCCGGCAGCACATCTCCTCTGTGCACTTCACCGAACGCCGTGTGGGGAGGCGGGATTCCACAGATGGTCTTCGTAGCCGTGCCAAGTATGTTCCATGCACACGTTCCATCACTCTTCTTCGTGAAATACACGTCACCGTCGAAGGAAGCCAAATCCCCGGTGACCATCTGCGCACAGATCGCTGTGTTGCACTTATCGACGATGTACATACTCTCGCCCGCTTTTCCAGGTGGGCACTCGTTCTCTCCCTCAACCTTGTCATGAACTGTTACCGTACTGCAGTCAAAAGGGGGCGAAGGTGGAGGCGGCAAGGCCGTCTGCGGCACCGGCGTTGGGAACGGCTCCGTGTCGGAGAAGACAACAAGACCTCCGTTGTCTGCAGCTTGCAGAACGCGAACGATGCTGTCGGCCAAAGGCAAGACGACGATGCCTTCCTTGCCGTTCGAATTCCCGCTCGCCGCTGGCGGCAACTCCCTGTGGCCTACGTAGCTTGATGCCGTGGGGTCCGTGACATTCATCACGACCAGCTTCCCTGTCCAATCAGAAGCATAAATCAGACCATCAAAGTAGTCCACACCCACGATGTGGAGTTCCGGGCCGTTCACGCAGCAGTACCCGAGCTTCTCGAAGGTCAGGCTAGCGGTGTCGTACATCTCAAGGTACTCGTCTGCCGCAATGTAAACCACGGTGCCCACCATCGTCATCTCGTACGCCGTGAAGTCAGTGTCAGTAGCTGTCACCGCCACTGCGACCGCAGGGTCTGAGATGTTGTACATCGACACGCCGCTGCGGACAGTGCTGTACGTTGCGACGAGCAGCATCGACCGACTGGCGTCGATGAACATGCCCTTCACTTCCACACCTTCTCCAGGGACGAACAATGCTTTAGAATTCTTTCCAATTACAAGTGTCGGTGATTTGTTGAACTCAACGTCAATCGCGAAAACACCACTCGTCGAGCACCCAGCGTACAGGTAGTGGTACCTGCCGGTCATCAGCTGCACGAGCGTTGCGCACTGCACGCTCGGAATGCTGACGCTGCCAAGCGTCATAGGCTGACTGGCCGTTTCGAAGGTCAAGACATCGACCGCAGAAGTCGTCAAACCGTAGACGACCGTCGGTTTGCCCAGTGCAGTCTGAACTGCGGTGTACGCTGTCTTCAAGGAACCGACCTTTTCAAACTTCCCGCTGTCCCGAACTGCCAACGCAGTCAATCCCGACGTCGTTGCCACCACGACAACGTCTCTCTCGGGACGGCTGTTGCCGAGGACACACACGTCAACAGCTCTGTCGCCATCAGGGAGGAAGTCCTCCTTGAAAGCCTCCATGAACGCCGTGTGCGGCGGTGCCGGTCCGCAGATGTACTGCGTCGGCGTCGCAAGCGCCTCTTGATACGTGCAGGTGCTTCCTGATTTCGAGTACACGTTGCCAGACGCTCCGTCGTACCCAGCCGTGGAAAGGATGCCAGTTCCCAACTTCGGGCAAACAACGTCTTCGCATGCTGAAATAATGTGCGCGCTCATCATCACGTCGCCCTTTGCACACGGCATGTTGTCGTCCGAGAATGTGTGCACGTAGAGCGAACTGCAGTCAGGCGGAGACATCGGCGGAGGTGGCTGCGGTGTGGGCGGGCTGGCGTCTGGAACGTCGGCACGTCAGAGAACACCGCCAGTCCACCCTTTTCAGCAGCTTGGAACACACGCACGATCCCATCACCCAACGGGGCCACGACGATACCTTGCTCACCGTACGGGTAATTCCAATCAACAACTGGCAACTGCCTCATGCCTAACATACTCTGGCACCGACGGGTTTGTAACGTTGATGGCAACGAGCATGTAGTAGTAGTCCGACGCGTAAATGATCCCCTCGTACAAAGCAAGACCCACCAGCTCGAAGCTGGGCGAACCCTGGCAGCACCAACTCAATTGCTTGAATTCGCTGTTCGACGTGTCGTACACCTCCAGCTTGTCCAGAGCCGCGATGTAAATCAGGGTCCCGTTGACAATTACATCCCTGCACTTGAACTCTGTGTTCTGCTTCGCCACTTCGGTGGGGGCCAGCGGGTTGGCCATGCTGTACATGTGCACAGCCGATGACGACCCTTCGGTAACCAAAAACATCAGCTTTCTCGCCTCGTCCATGACAAGACCTTTACTATCACCGGATGAGGCCTCGATAAGGGCTGAATGGTTGTTCATCAGCTCGGCCTTCTTGTTGTCACGGACGTCGATCGCATACACGCCG
The DNA here is from genome assembly GCA_030068145.1 of Diplonema papillatum. Lineage (NCBI taxonomy): Eukaryota > Euglenozoa > Diplonemea > Diplonemida > Diplonemidae > Diplonema > Diplonema papillatum. The sequence goes on along the minus strand of JAPJBO010001147.1, from coordinate 4,725 downwards.
TCTGCTCCGCAGCTTGTGTAGACGATGTGGAACGTGGTGCCGACTCTGTACTGCTCGATGTATTTACAGTTTGAACTTGGCAAGTAAATAGTAGCCTCCACCTTCGGGTCTGAGGGAGGTGAGAGGCTGATCGTGTCGAAAGCGTCGGTTAGCAGAGCGTACGCGATGTCAGGACTGTGCGAAGCGGCGAGGACTGCGACGTAGCTTCCGTCGAGATGGCCAACCTTTTCAAAACTAGTCGAATGGTACGGCCGCAGGACAGTGAGCCCCTTTGTACTGGCAACAATCACGTCGTCCTTGTCCGATCCCAGCACAGCAACGTCCCTTGCCAACGCACCGGTTGAAAGAACGTCCGCAGTGTGCATTTCCAAATACGTGGTGTGAGGAGGAGCAGACCCACACACAGCCAGTGTCGGTGTTGTTCCCCAGTAGTACGATACACTGCAGCCCCAGCTTGCTTTGTAGACCATGTATGACTGGTCCGTCCCGTCAATGCGCGCGTACTGGCCTTCCGACATGTCGTCGCAGAAATCAGAGCGGCATTTTTCGGCCATGTGTTGGCTCATCAGTGTGGTACCCGTTGGGCATGGCTTGTTTGAATCCTTCATCGCCGTGACGAACACGTGGGCGCAATCCATGGGCGGAGACGGCGGCGGGGGCAGTGGTGTTGATGGCATAGGTGTTGGCAGCGGCTCTACATCGTACAACACCGTCACGCCGCCTCCATCACCAGCGGTAAGGATACGCGGGATGTTGTCCCCCATCATGCCCACCCACAACTCCATCCCGTAACTGCCGCTTGGTAGGTTGCGGTGCCCGAGGTACGACGGGCTCGCAACATCGCTCGCGTTGAAGACAAGAACCTTCGTGTAGTAATCCAGTGCGTACACCAGACCGTTGTAAAGCGATAGGTACCTAATGTCAAAAGTCGGACCAACGGAACAGCACCAGCTCAGCTGTTTCAGCGCCATCAGATCTGTAGTATCGTAGATCTCGAGCTTCGACATGCACGCGACGTACAATGTTTTGTCAACGAGTTCCATGCCGTAGGCAGAGTCTTCTGTCCCTTCGTAGCTAAGCTCCGACGGCGCAGACGGCACCGTGATGTTGTAAACGTGGATACCGTGCACATTCTGTTTGCTTCCTTGCTCTGTTGTGATGAACAACACAGCCCGTGACGCGTCAACCAGAGCATCTCTCGGGTCACCTGAGCTTGGCGTCAACTTCCCTGTAGAAACCGCTTTTGGTGACGTCAGCTTCGAGGCATCCACGACATATACTCCGTTTGTGTCAGACGGGATGTACACGAAGTGGTTTGCACCGGATCTGTACTGGGCCATGTTCTCGGTGCTCCAGCCGTCAAGGTTTGCGCTCCCTACAACCTTCGGTGTTTTCGGACTCGAAATGTCGATGACCGACAAGCCGTAGGACTCTAGACCAAAAGCTTGTCCGGCGAACCATCGACAATCAACAACTTCTTCATTCCGTAGAGGCTGTCCAGCGATGCGTATTTTGTGAACCGGCGATTCTCCTGCAGCTCCAACAACGTCAATTCATACGAGGTTGCAACCGCCACTAGTTTGGTACCTGGCACTGGCACGATACCGTCGACGTAAGCCCACTGCGACCAGTATTCTTCACCATCGTATTGCTCTGTGTACGTCGTCAAAGGCGGCAGTGGCGCGCACACGTACCTCGTGAGGATCGCCCATGATGTTGTGACAGTGCACGTTGTACCGGTTTTCTGCAAGACAGCAGCATAACCACCATCGATACCAGCGATCCAACCGTCGGACATCTGGCTACAGATAGACGTGAGGCACTCGTCGACGAGGAACTCAGGAGCGACGCCGTCGCCGGTTTCGCATTGCTTTCCACCAGACGCTTTCGACGCGTCGAAAATCGAAAACTTCGAGCAATCCAACGGCGCCAGCGGAGGAGGCGGCATCGGAGTTGGCGGCTGCGGCGTCGGGGCCGGCACCGTGTCCGAAAACACGAACAGACCTGCACCTTCCGCTGCGAGGAACACTCTCACGACGCCATCCTGCAATGGTGCAACTGCCATCCCGAATGTTCCCCGAGCCACATATCCTCCGACGCTCGGGAGACTCTTGTGTCCGACGTAATACGGAGCGGTCGGATCGGTAGCGTTGATAACGACCAGCATCGAGTAGTAATCCGACGCGTAGATCAAGCCGTCACTGTATGCAATGCCTCTCAGATCGATACCCGGGTCGTTTTGACAGCACCACCCGATTTGTTTGAAGGTGTTGTCGCTCGTTTCGAAAGTGTACAACATTTCGTCAGCTGCGACTATGACGGTGGTCCCCACGATGACAATTTCGGACCCAGCGTAGTCAAGGCTGAAGCTCGTGATGGACTTCAAGTCGACCCTGTTTGTCATGTTCAACATGTGCACGGCAGCGTTGTTCCCGTCGCTGACAGCGAACATTAAGTTTCGGTCTTTGTCCACGCGAAGACCTTGCGTATTCCCTGAGCTCGTCGAGCCCACCCGGACGTTGTTGTTCAGGACAGCTGCCGTGGATTTGATCGACACGTCTACTGCAAAAATACCAAATGACAAACACGACAGGTAGACGTAGTGACCGTTGCTGTCGGACAATTGCTCCATGTGGTAACAGTAACCGGTGGCGATGCTGACTGAGCGTATCAGGGTCGGCTTGTCCGGCGGAGCCAAGCTGATGATCTTCAATGCAGCGTACTGAGAAGCAAACACAACGTCAGAATCGTCATCTGCCGCAAGAACCGCCATGTAGTATCCATCGTACGTGCTAACGTGTTCAAAGCCTACCGAGTCGTCTGCTCTCAGTGTGATTACACCGTATGATGTAGCGAGAACGATGTCGTTATTGGTGGAGCCTAAAACTGTCACATCGCGAACGTAAGCATATCGGGGGAGGACACCTGTCGAGTGCGATTCCATATAAGTCGTATGCGGTGGCGCACTGCCGCAGATTGCCTTGGTCGGAACCTCAGCGGCCCACCCGAATCGACAGCTCGTGCCTGACTTGATGACGTATCGAGAAGAGGAAGTTGTGTCCATCAAGAACTCGCCTTCTGGCAATGTGCTGCACAGGGCGGAAGTGTCGAAGCATGTGTCGATCAAGTGTTCGGACACCAGCGCAAACCCGGTAGCGCACGTCGACGCGGACTCAACGTAAATGTGAGCGCAGTCGAGCGGCTGAACAGGCGGCGCAGGCATCATGGTTTCAGGTACGGGCGTCGGACCCGGCTCAACGTCTGAGTACACTAACAAACCACCTGCGTCTCCGGCCATGAACACGCGCACTTGCCCGTCAGTCATGCCCCCGACGAGCATGCCAGCCTTACCACGTACCGAGCCGGTAGAGGAGGAGAACGAACGGTGGCCGATGTAGAAAGGCAGAGCCGGGTTCGATACGTTCATAACAAGCAAACTGCCACTGTCGTCAGCCGCGTACATCAATCCTCCGAAGGTCGACAGGCCCCGCAGATGCATGTCCGGCCCGTAGCCGCAGCACACCCCCACTTGTTGAAGCACGTAATTTGTGGTGTCGTAGATGGCAAGCTTTGTGTCGGCGGAGACGTAAAGAGTCGTGCCCATGATGACGATCTCGTACGCTGAGTCGTCAGTCTCGTAGTTGGTGATCTCGACCGGACCACCAGGGTGTGACGAGATGTTGTACATGTGCACACCCGAGTCCTCCCCGCCGCTGGTGGCAACAAACAAAAGATGCCTGCCCCAGTCAACCGCAAGGCCCTCCGTCTTTCCAGTGGCCGGCTTCACCGCTCCCACCGAGTAACCATTGATGGAGATCGGCTTCGCGCCATCCGTAACGTCGATCCCCCAAACACCATCATCCGGGCAACTCACGTAAACGTAGTGCTTCGTCGTTAGCCTGTGCTCCGCCAAGTACGAGCACCCGTAGGCAGACCAGGAGACGCTACCTAGCTTCTCAGGGGCCTCTGGGTTCGTGATGTCGATGACGTCCAAATAGTTTGACCTCAAACCGAAGGCGGTGCCGTACTGCGAAGAAGCGAGAACGCCGTTGTAGTTGCCCGGAATCCGCCCAACCGGCTTGATCCGGTTGTTATCCTGGAGCTGCATCACCGTGAGCTCATACGAGCCAGCAACCAGGATCGTGGAACGGATCTGGGGTGGCATGTCAACGTCTCTCACGTACGAATAGTCGGGGAACGCGTCCTTGTCATACTGCTCAATATACAGGGTGTAAGGTGGCGCAGGACCACAGACGTACCGCCCGGGCGATGATGAGGTTGTGAATGTGCATGCATCACCAGCTTTGGAGAACGCTGCATCCTTCGCCCCGTCGATACCAGCGACCCACGAGTTGGTCATCTGGCCGCAGACTTCAGTCTTGCAAGCCTCGACCATGTGCTCGCTCATCACGATGTCACCTACTAAACACGTCTGCTTCACGGACAACTTGCTGCAGTCCGGCTGAACAGCTGGCGGGGGCGGCAACGGCGTGGGCGGCGTAGGTGTCGGTAACGGGGCCGTATCCGAGAACACGAACAAACCTCCCGTCTCCCCACACTGGAATACTCTCACAATACCGTTCCCAAGAGTAGCCGTCACCATGATACCCCGTCCGTACGAATAGGTGTAGCCTTGCCTCGGAAGCATCCTGTGCCCCATGTAAGAAGGTGCCACTGGGTCTGTCACGTTGATCGCCACCATCATCTCGTAAAAGTCAGATCCGT
>JAPJBO010001146.1:0-64157 GCA_030068145.1 Diplonema papillatum | reverse complement strand
CAAACAACTATGCGCAACTATGCGCAACTATGCGGAAAAGCCCAAACAACTATGCGCAACTATGTGGAATTGGAGCTGGCGTCTTCTGGCCTCTCGCACTGGCTTGGCTTCCTGGGGCTTGTGCTGACCCCTTCCTCCGGTCGGCTCGTGCAACTCCATCTGAAAACAAAGGGTGAAACCAAAGCGGATACTTACAAACAAACGAAGGGGAAGAACACCGACCATGAGGCAAGCTATGATCGCCGCTGGGACGACGTCACGCGGGGGATGGAGGGTGGGAAAAAGAATCGGGAAGGTGTGACTGACATTCTTTGATCCTGTTGGTTCAGGCTTGTTCAGGAGTGCTACCATTTACCGGGATATTACTAGTCGTCGAAGCCAGCCCCACCCCGAATTCTTCTGGTGTCGATTCGAGGTGGTCGTGCTCGTCTAGCCATGCGTCTTGCTCCAGTTCCCTCAGTAAACTGCAAGAATTGGAGCTGGCGTCTTCTGGCCTCTCGCACTGGCTTGGCTTCCTGGGGCTTGTGCTGACCCCTTCCTCCGGTCGGCTCGTGCAACTCCATCTGAAAACAAAGGGTGAAACCAAAGCGGATACTTACAAACAAACGAAGGGGAAGAACACCGACCATGAGGCAAGCTATGATCGCCGCTGGGACGACGTCACGCCACCTGCCCCTCGCGAGTAAAGAATGCCCTCACCGCAAGTAAAAGTCGCTGTCGATCCTCTTCCGAGGCGTCAGCGGCAAGGGCAACTCTCGAAGGGACATCGGCCGGGTTTTCCTTCGTGCTGATCCACGAGATGGACCAGGAACATTTCAAATCGCGTAGTCGGGTCAACGCGTGCACAACTGCGTCATTCAACGCCTTGTTGAGCATGCAGTTTTTCTTCCGCGCCACCCCGACCACGGTCGTATTGTCGACATGGGATGTCGACCGCGCTCCCTACCACTGACGGGGGTAGCGCATCTACGGCTCTCTTCAGAGCCAGTGCTTCAAGCGTGTTTATGTGGTGCCGAGTCTCCTGCTCGGTCCACGCGCCACCCAACACAGTCAGTTCTGCTGTCTGCCGGTCAACCAGGACAGCACCCCACCCCAGCAAGGAAGCGTCCACGTAGACCGCGTACGGGCGGTTCGTGGACGGACGCGTGAACTTTCTGTTCACATCGACAGAATCGATCCATGATCGCAAATCCCTCCGTATGGAGGCCGGCACACGCACAGTCTCTGACTGCGTGCGGGTTCCCTTGTTGAGGCTGTTCGTTATCCGTCGCAAGAACTTGACGGCGAACCAGAACGAGCCGGGGAACGCGTTCACGACTGAGCTCGCATGGAGCAGACGACCGCCGAGCGATTCTAAATCGCCGGCGGTGGGGCTAGAGAGTTCGACGGCCCGGATCTTTTCGATCAGGCGAGCCGCCGGAGAGACGGTCTTCCGACCGTGGTCAAAACTGACCCCTATAAAATCATAGCCCAAGGAAGCGTCGTTGCTATCCTCGGGCTTCCAAGAAGCGTGGACCCGTGCGGCCAGCCGATCAAGCTTCTCGGTCTGGCAGAGCACTGCGGCACGGGATCCACAAATACGAATATTATCCACCCAGGCATGGACTGTTACCCCGTCGGCCGTGAATTCAGGCCCAACGAAGTCCGGGTGGCTTGCTAACACAGCTGTTAGCGTGTGCATCAGCTCTGGTGCACACGAGTGTCCCATCGGCAGCCTATTTAGGACGTAGGCATTGCCATCTTCATCGAGAAAACCGAAGTTCTTTCGAGCCTCCTCAGGGACTTTTACTTGATAAAAGCCACAACGCAAATCACGCGTTGTGGCGCACTCGGACTCTACGACATCGAGGTACTCCGAGACATGGCCCAATGGTACCTGAGCCACGTAGCCTTGGCGGCTTAGCACATCGTTAGCCTCCTGCGTCCACAGAATGAACCGTTGACGCAGGCGGCCCGCCTTGTCCTCCACGACCGTAAAAGGCACGTTGCGGAAAGTGCCCGGCGTGTCGGAAGGCGACGCAATGCCAAGCCAAAAAGAATCGGGAAGGTGTGACTGACATTCTTTGATCCTGTTGGTTCAGGCTTGTTCAGGAGTGCTACCATTTACCGGGATATTACTAGTCGTCGAAGCCAGCCCCACCCCGAATTCTTCTGGTGTCGATTCGAGGTGGTCGTGCTCGTCTAGCCATGCGTCTTGCTCCAGTTCCCTCAGTAAACTGCAATAGTAGTAGTAGTAGTAGTAGTAGTAGTAGTAGTAGTAGTAGTAGTAGTAGTAGTAGTAGTAGTAGTAGTAGTAGTAGTAGTAGTAGTAGTAGTAGTAGTAGTAGTAGTAGTAGTAGTAGTAGTAGTAGTAGTAGTAGTAGTAGTAGTAGTAGTAGTAGTAGTAGTAGTAGTAGTAGTAGTAGTAGTAGTAGTAGTAGTAGTAGTAGTAGTAGTAGTTAGTTGAGTAGTAGTAGTAGTATAGTAATAGTAGTAGTAGTAGTAGTAGTAGTAATAGTAGTAGTAGTAGTAGTAAGAGTAGTAGTAGTAGTAGTAGTAGTAGTAGTAGTAGTAGTAGTAGTAGTAGTAGTAGTAGTAGTAGTAGTAGTAGTAGTAGTAGTAGTAGTAGTAGTAGTAGTAGTAGTAGTAGTAGTAGTAGTAGTAGTAGTAGTAGTAGTAGTAGTAGTAGTAGTAGTAGTAGTAGTAGTAGTAGTAGTAGTAGTAGTAGTAGTAGTAGTAGTAGTAGTAGTAGTAGTAGTAGTAGTAGTAGTAGTAGTAGTGATCGTCAACCCTCGAATGGAATGGCAGTGGGAAACAAAAGGAGGGGTTGAGGGTCGACGTAGGCGCCAGGCCCCCAGGAGGGACTGGAGACAGATGACTCCCAGGATACTTCGCTGCTTTCATCGGGAGGTGTCGCGACGCACCTGTCAGTTAACCACAAAAGAAACTACACTAGAAAAGAGAGAAAGTAAAGAAACAGTACACGAAACTACAAACCTGCCGCAGGTGCAGTTCGCACATGCCTTTTTCTGGGTTCGGCAGTCGGAGCTCTGCTCTACGGTTTTCGCCCGCTTGTCCTCCTCCGTCAACATGGAGTCCTCGTCCAAGTCATCGGTGTTCGCCATCACCACCTTTCTCGTCTTCAAACTGAACACTTGCGTTGAGATCGACATCGTTTTCTTTGGCTTTGCTAACTTTTTTGTATAAGCACCTGCTTTGTAGGAAATACTTGAGGAGGCTGCCAGCTGCAAAAGATTAAAGGAGGTAAATGTGTTGTGAAAAAAAAAAAAAAGCCAACGCGAAACACAGGTGAATCTGGGTTCAGTGGCGTGGCGGGCGTAAGCGTTCAAAAAAGAAATGCCGAAGCAACTCGACAGGTCGGGCGCGGTGAGCTGGGTGAAGAGGGTGGTCGGGACTGATGTCCATGTCCCGTCCCTTCTTTCATTCACCGCAAACAACCGCCGACTCGCGGCGGTCCTAAAGGTCGCACGCGACGTCGAGGGGACCGCGTACGAGGCGGGGCTGAGGCGCCGCCAAACAGCCCTGCCGTCAGTGTTTGAGCAAGACCCCGTGAGCGGTTCTGTGAGGGAGAGAGAAGTGAATCTGCAACTATGCCGACCATGCATTTTCATTTTTCGTCATTATCTAGGGTCGGTCACCAGCCGAGGGCTTTCCGAAGGTAGTGCTGTGCACCCACAACTTTCCCACAACGTGGTCGGAATAGCTACAACCTTCACCCCCACAATGCATTTGTGGCTATTGTGGCTAGAATCTTTTTTTCGTCAGCCCAAACTGGGCAATAATCAATGCCAGCTGACAAGTGAGGACTGTTCGCTGCCGGTTGGCGCAGCACGTGCGCGCTGGCATTCTTCTTACGGAGTCAACCCGTCAGGGATTTTGTTTGTGCTGTTGACTTGTACGCGTTCAGGTTAAACCGCTGCCAACGTTCCTTTTTAAAGTTAAAGTTCACTTGAAATTCCGGTTGTTAGCTGTAACAAGTATGCTCACTGAGGAGGTGGTTACTGGTTATCGCAAAAAAACTTAGTTAGTGTTCAGGCAGAACACTGCCTCCCATGCATGTTTGGTGCTAGCATCAAGTCTTCGTCGGAGAAAAAGTTATTTATAAAATAGGGGAAAGGGAAAAGGGTCGCAGGGGAGTGTAAGACTCCGCAGGTAGGGTATGAAACCTTGGGGGACTAGTGAAAGACTCCGCAGGTAGGGTCTGGAACCTTGAGGGACTAATCCTCGTTATTCTTTTTTTCACTGCGGGTGTTGTGTGCACCTCGTTCTTCGTCTCTGGTTTCGCTAGAGCTTGGACCTTTGGACGGGGACTTTCGGTCCTGTTCCGGTGCTATCACAACTGTGGAGGGGAAGGGGACCGGACCCTGATCTCTGGAAACAGCATCCCTCCCCGGGCCCCAATCCCTCTCCTGTGTCATCATCCCGAGTGCTCAAGCCGAAGCGAACATCTCAGGGAATCATACGAACGTGGAGAGAGAAAGAGGCGGGTTTAGTAAGGTGCGGCCAAAGATCAAGGGAGATTCTGTCGCCAACGATTCTCAAATGCTACTGGGGGGGGCCAATTACAGTAATATAACGATACACAGCGTGGAATTGGGGGGTCTCAGACCCCCCCAAAAACCACTAGTGTATTACAATTGAAGTGCAGCTTGCCTGTTAGAAACACGTTGTTGCCATTGACTAAATGACACGGTGTGAGTACAATGCAACTCCGAGCAAAAGCTGAAGGGAAACCCTGCACAAAGCAAGTGATGACTCCACGACGAGGTCGCCATGCTGTTGGAAACTCTGATACTGAGCAACCGCCCCAGAAAAAGTGAACCTTAGGCCCAAGTTAGGGTACTCTCTTGCCAAGAGTCTTGGCAGGAGTCTTGCCAGGTGTTGGTGGAAACACCCACGGCATGCACCAGTTGGGTATTTCCGACCCGGTGCACGAGAAATCAGGGTGCTGCACCCTGGGCAGCCCCGCACATCCGTGTTACAAAACCTTTCCAAGGAGCCCCAGGTTCCTCGTCGTGGAGCCACGGGACTCTCGAGTTGCCCGGAAGGCTTGCTGCACCCTGGGCAGCCCCGCACATCCGTGCTACAAAACCTTCCTAAGGAGCCCCAGGTTCCTCGTCGTGGAGCCACGGGACTCTCGAGTTGCCCGGAAGGCTTGCTGCACCCTGGGCAGCCCCGCACATCCGTGAGCTCGGTTTCGGGATCCGCCATAACCATCTGTCCTCGTCTGTAAAGGGTGGCAGTTTCCAGAAGAAGAGAGGCGAAGTAGAGGACGAGAACAACCCACGTGAAGGAGGAAGCGCAACAGCCGCGCGTAGACGGTTTCGTTTTGTGTTACCGTCGATCCCGAAGGACGATCAGTTTGGTGTCTTGCGACCTTTGTTTGTTTGGCAAGGAGTTTTGGTGACGCGCTTTAGTTAGAGAAAGAAAATAAGAAATAAGATGCCAAAATCAGTTTGCTCGCCCTCTTACCGGGTGCTCAATTCGCTTCTCAGCCAGTTTGCCCACTCTGCGGCCTTGTCTTCCGACTCTTGTACTCGTATCCGCTCGCAGACGCTCTTCATTGCAGCTTTGTTGCACCGCGAGAATTCGATCAGCACATCATTTAGCTTCGGCTCTCTACCGTAGATGGATTCAAGCCCAGCGGGTTCTGAAAAGCTCTGGAGGTGAGCCGCGTCGTTGGCTGTGAGGCCACTTGCCAAGGTGCCCACCACGATACGCTGCCAACCGTCTCTCTTTAATGCAAACGCGTTGGTTACCGCAAAGAACGCGCCAGTGCGGGCTCAAAGATTGGTTGTCGGAGCAGGAACTGCCGGGTACACAAAAATGCACAAACGCAGGCTCAAGGATCGGTCTTTGGACCACAGCAATCACGTACACCAAAATGCCCCAATGCGGGCTCAAGGATTGACTGTTGGGTCAGGAACTGCCATCGCAATCAGGTAAGCTAAAAAGTACCAATGCAGGCACAAGGATTGGCCTTCAGACCACTTGCCAAGGTGCAATCTGGTACGCCAAAATGTACTACGCGGGCTCAAAGATTGACTGTTGGATCAGGGACAGGTGCACCAAAATGCACCAATGCGGGCTCAAAGACTGACCGTCGGACCAGGGACAGGTGCACCAAAATGCACCAATGCGGGCTCAAAGACTGACCGTCGGACCAGGGACAGGTGCACCAAAATGCACCAATGCGGGCTCAAGGATGTTGGCCTTCGGACCACACCTGCCAATGTGCAATCTGTATGCCAAAATGCACCAACGCGGGCTTAGAAATTGACCGTTGGACCAGGGACTGCCTGGTCGGAATGGCACAAGGAAGCTCAAGGATTGGCCTTCGGAACCTGGCAATGCGCAATCATGCTGCAATGCTGCGATGCATTGCTGCCGTCTCCCCTCTCAGTTGATCGGGGGACGGTGCCGCGAGGTTCGGAACAGAAACTGCCGACGGACCACTCCTGCCACGAGGTATTTTACGCCGGCTCCGCCTTCTACGGGCTCGGGGTCGTCGACCTTCTCCAGCATCACATACGGTTTGGCGAGCGTGATCACGTGCCCCTCGAGAAGCATGTTGCCGACCTGCTTTGTTGTTTTCCATAAGCGCCAGCTGAGAAGGAAATGCTCGACGAAAGCTGCTGGACACAGAACTGAAGGGATAAGTGCTGTAACTACCGAACCACGTGTTGAACGGACGTGAGGTCGTGCAGGTTTACCCCTACACGACAACCCACACAAACACAACAGGTCAAAGTCCTGAGTGAGAAAACAACACACGGTGGTGAAAGTGAAGAACATGTTTTGTAGAGTGCAAACTCGCTTAGGAATCCGGGGGGGTTTAAAGTCTCCGGCTGACCATTGTCGAAAAGATTGTTTTTAAGGTATCGCATGGCAGACCTTTGGGATGGGTTTGCGCTCCCGTTTTTGCAACGGTTTATTGGTGTTGACTTCGTCTTTTGGCCAAGGTTTGTAAGTGGTGGCCTCCTCGAGTGTTTGCTAGACGGGGGGGTCGTTGTTCTTGGTGCTGGTGTTGAGGGATAAGGAAAAGGTAATAATCTTTTTGCGGTGGCCTCCGCTGGTCTACCTCCGTTCGTCTACACTCGTACTCTTCTCTACTCACTACTGTACGTACTCTTTCACTCTTTTACTCTCTTTGGCTAGCCAAAAAAGACTCCTGCGACCGACACCACGAACACATTCGCAATGAATGTGGCCCTGGGCCGCCCCACGTGCATACATGTTGAGCATTGAGTTCTTTAAAGTGCAAGTGCCATCAAGGCAGGCGCTTGCACCAGCCCTACCCCCCGGGAAAATTCCCATTATAGTACACTTCCTTATGGTTGTACCCATTCTCGAACACTATTTAACTTTTCCGAGACTAGAGGTATGCCAATAGCTCTGTCGAGCCAACCCCACCTTTAGGCGGTCGGGGGCGAAGCCCGGGGGCACTTTTTTGTAGTGATCTTTAGGAAATTTCTAGAGTCGATTCCCACGAGAGAGAGCTTGCCACATCCTCGGGTGAGATGTGCCGCCTGTGTAAAGACTTTCAGCTGAAAACCCCATGCAGCTAACACCGCAAGATGAAAAACAGAAGTCTTGAGCCGAGTGCCGGATGGAGAAGCTGACCGCCTCCACGCTCTATCCGTCCCCCGAGGGAACCCTTCGGAGAGGAGTCACAGGACCCAAAAGCAGCATGTGGAAACTCAAAGCCGACTGGTGAAAGTGACAAGTGGGCTATACTTCGATTCAGACGTTACCCTACTCAAAGCCCTGAACTTAAACACATGCACACACACACACACCTGTATCTGGGATCGGCCATTGCTGTAGGTGAGGCGCCCGACCACCTTGCCCGCCAGATCGCCGTCGTCAAGCGGTCGAACCACGCCTTGCAGCTCGATCAGGTCCCACTCCTGCGCAGCGTCCGGCCCGTCGAGCACCCGTATTATCATCAGCCAGCCAGGGTCTTCCCCTAGCCCACTACAGGGCGGTTCGATTCGCGGGACTGAATGAGTGGCTGCCAAGGGACAGCCGAGCCTCCGCGGGTGATGTACACCCCCTCCCTTTCTCCAACGACAGCGAATGTGTCGGCCCCCAGCCCGCTCGGGGCGGTTCTTCCTTTCGTGCGTTATTTGTGGACTAGAAGGTCGGTATTTTAAAGTCTCCGGTTGACCTTAGAGGCTTGGGTAGGGAGGGGGGTTGAGAAAAGCGAGAGGGTGCCGCTCGTTTCGGGGTGATGTGTCCTTCCGTTGTGAAACCTTGCGAAGTCCCCGTAGCGCGTTTAGGGGGTGTTTGGGATTGGGTAGGGTGTGGTCGTTGTGCTACGGCGTGAAAAGCCAGGAAGTTTCGACGCGAATCTTCGACTCTTGGTTATGTTCACCGGGTTGCGTGCTCGTCAGGAAGCCTTTCGTGTGTGTAATTCGCTCTGCTGATGATTTTCCTTAAGGAATTGCCTTGTGGGGGGTGATTCTGTCTTGTTTTTGCATTCTGCAGCCATTATTTCAGCCTAACTGGATTTCCCGAGCATTTTAGGACCACCCAAGTGGTAGGTTTCTAGTTTTGGGCTGCTGGGGGCCCCCCTTTTAGCGTTATTTGTGGATTAGGAGGTCGGTATTTTAAAGTCTCCGGTCTTTTCTTGGAAAAGTAGGGGTCTTTTAGGGTCCTTTTAGGGTCCTTTTAGGGTCCTTTAAGGGTCCCTGCGGTTTGGCGACACATTTTGCGGGCGTTTTATGAACCCACACCGGTGTATCGGCGACTTGATCGGGCCGGGGGTACTTGACCTCGTGAATGGCAGCAACTGCACTGGGAAATGTCAGCTGGGGAAACATCTGAGCGGATACCCATGGTAACTCAATTGCCAACACATGTCCGAAGAATCGCCAACTCCATGGCCTTAAAACCGCAATTGACCGAGATAAGAACCAACGCTAGCAATGGCAGCGGTATGTGGATGAAACAGGTCAATCGAGTGATAGCACACGACTTCAAGTGCTCAGCTTTTGACGGTTGTGTAGTGGACGACCGTGGCTGTAACGGGTAACGGGGAATTAGGGTTCGATTCCGGAGAGGGAGCCTGAGAAACGGCTACCGCATCTAAGGATGGCAGCAGGTGTAATGTTTAGACAGAACACTGCCTGTCTCCTTCGGAGTAGATGTCCGATTGACTGGTGTTTGTGTAGGCACGTGTGTGGACGCTTGGCTGCCTCCAGCCAGTTCTCCCTGTGGCAGTTTTTCTGTCACCTCTGGCTTCATCCCTTGGACGAGAGGCATAGTAACTCCCACCGTATGCGCTCGCCTTAGGACACCTGCGTTGATGTGTAACATGGCTGGGAATCGGAATCGGATGTGCATCCCGCACCCGTGAATGTGGGTGAGGGAAGTCGCCAACTAGAGGGATGCACCCTGGACCCCCTCCGTCCGTAAGGGGTTAAGCCACGGACAATAGGGCGGGCCGTCGTCAGCGCGGAATCTAAGTGTGGGGCGCAATCAGAAAAGCAAGACAAGAACAGTCGGCTTGGGCGGTGTTCGCCATGGCCCTCCCCTGGACAGGAGTGAGGCTGAGTGAAGCGAGGAAAGTTCGACGCGGGGTGATACTAGGACGGAACCCGGCCTTCCTGAGAGAAAAGATCTACAAGGGGGGGTAGGTGTCAATTCCAATTGACATCAGGCTTATGAATCGCCGTACAATCCAACAGCTGTGTGCACCGTGCGGTACTCATCACGTACAATTGTCCCAACGGAACAGAAGCCCAAGAGCAGCCAAACAGGTCCTCTCAGTGTCGAAACGAACCTTCGGCTGCGAAGTAACGAAGCTCGCTCTGAAACCCCCCGTCAATACCACTCGGTGCCTACGACACGCATGATACATGCTTGGCGCCAGCGCTCTGGCGAGAGCAAGCATGCCACAGCCGTATCTGAAAAGTGAGACGGGAGGCATCGCTTCACTTCGTCAAAGGACAACGCGACGAACGCAACAATGACAGGGAACCTCCCAGAGCAAAAGGGAGCTTGCAGTGAAGTTACACAAAACTCGCTCTTGCCAATATCACCAGCGGCTACGACGCACGTTACACGATACGAGTAACATGAGATGCTGACGGCACCACAGTACAGCACTGCATGTAGGTAGGGACGCGGAAAGACTCGCCAGCAGTCGAACCACAATGTGCCCTAGGGCGCACCACCGACACAGCCTTCGAGCTGGCTAGCGCAAGGGCCAGAATAGAGGACCGTCAGATGGCAACGAAGGAAGACCGACCCCTCCCTGGTTCGACTTGGCTCGCAGCCGGCAACTCGGTAGCTGCTCTGGTAGCTGCTTTGGCCGCTTTCGACAGGTGCGGGCTCCTGTTGTAGATGAACAGCGCGTTTGCGACGATTCCGACGCTGAGGTAAAACGACAGGGCCGGCTCCTTCGAGAACAGCACGGCGGACAATGCGACGGTGAGCAGCATGCCGGCAACCTGGCCTTGGATCTTGACCAAGTTGTCAAGGAACTTGAAGATCGCGGAGGTGACGAGACCTTGCAGCGCGCTCACGACGACGAGGCACACTACGTTCAGGTCCCACCCTTTGAAGAATGTTCCGTACTGCAGCCTGTACGCAGAATACGTTCCTGATGACCCCGCCAGGAGGTCGTACACAAGCGTTGCGCAAACCGTCAGGAGAATCCCGAGGAGATACAGCTTGATGTTCTGGGCGTGGATAGACTTTTCGGGCCCGTCTTTCAGCAGCTTTTCGTTGTAGACGTCGCCTGTGCTGCCTATGACACTTGTCAGCAGGACTACGACGTGCCCTGTGTTGAACGGGTGCTCCGCCGACACAGTCTTCGAACTAGCCAGCGCAAGGGCCAGTATGCACAGACTCGCCCACTGCACCGTCGAAAGCTTCTTTTTGAGCATCGCCCGCAGCGCGACCGCCGTCGCCAGCACTTTGACGTTCTGCAGGAGCGAGGCCTCGCCGGGGGTCAGGTGGTACAGGACGACAAACTGCAGGTTGTCGTCGATGAGATAGACGGCGCTCGGGTACGCAAAGCGGAGCGTGTGCCACGAGACCAGGTCGCTGGCCAGATCTGCGAAGCCGTCCGAGGCGTACAGTGCTGCCGCACTGAGCGCCAGCTTCAGGAAGGCGGCCACCAGGGTGACGCTGACGGGATTGTACTGGTAGTTGTCGTCCTTCTTCGACAGCTTGGTTAGGATCTGGCTGGTTGAGTACAGCACAATGTACAACCCGACGGCACTGCGCGCTTTCCAGCTGTGTAAGTGGGTGTGTGTTAGAATTCATGTATGGGTAACCCCTGTTGCGGAGTATGGCCCAGGCCGTTGGCTTCCTCACGTCACAGCTGACGCTCCTTCTTGCTGCTCGTGACGAAACTGTAGCTCTCGTTTGACAATGGCTCCCTGCTTCGTGTCCTGTGTGCTGCTGATTACAAACACATGTACCGGCGGGGGACGCCTTCTCGTGCACGCGGAGCAGCGAGAAGCGGCGTGTTTCGAACAACTCGCTTACGTGTTTGCTGTCGGTCGTGTGCCGGCTGCCCTTCGCTGCCCCCCTTCCCCTTCACTCTTCCGCCTTCTCGCAGGCCGCTTCGTAGTACCTCCCATGTGTGTGTGCGAGTGTACATATGTGCGCACACCGTGTCCTCGCAACACTGCCCTAGGCATAGTGGTTAAACGATTCGCATAGTCGCATATTATCGCATTCGGGATTTTGACGCCAATTATCGCATTTTTCATTCGCATTATCGCACGATTATACCCTGGGCAAATACAGTATGATGGACCGTCGCATATTGCCGCGTGCCGATTATATGCGATAATTTTGTGCGATAATGCGATAGTTCTTATCGCATGCGAATCGTTTGACCACTATGGCTAAGGCTAGGGCAGTGATTGGTCCGCACGCGTGCGCACCAGTTTTCAGAAAAGTGCGCGCGGCCGCACGTACGGCGCACGGACTTCGTGTAGCCAAAGAGTGAAGGGCAGTTTTAACTTTGTCCGCATGGCCAACTCGTGAAGTGGTGAACAGGTGGATAGGCCGATGTACGCGTGTAAGATGTATATGCGCCGCGACAACCCTTAGTTGTGGGAGTACACCGGTGTCCTTGTCCTTTCATCTTGGCTGTGGATGACGGCAATAGAACACGTATGTGTTTGGAGGAAGGGGGGTATGTGGGTCCTAACATACCCTGTGAAGCGACCGTCACGCATTCTCTAGCAGACCTCTCGGAGGTACCTTTTGTTGCCTGCGCACAACCCAGGAGGATTATTTCGGCCACGGAACGCCCCGCCAGCAGCTCCCTAACCTTCTGCTGGCGCTTGCAACCATGAAGCAGGCGCGCGGAGTGGCAGAAGCAAAATGGGGCTGGCCAGCCGCCTTCGGGCACGGTTCAAAGCGTCCGGAGCATGTGGGTTTTGTGCTTTTCTTGTTGTTTTTCGTGGCTGTACGATTTGGGGTTAAAGTTCGCTTGAGATTCCGTTACCAACTACTAATTTGCAGCGCTTTTTTGCTGTTTAACCCTATTCCGACGAGCCGGACATTTATGTCCAGTGGAATCGGTTTTATTTTCCCCTGGTGCTTAGGATGTGCGCCGAGGGCACCAATATACTCGACGTAGCTGCTTTGACTCCGAGGAAATAGAGAGAGAGAGACGAGTATAGGGAAATATAGAGGTAGAGGGGAAAATACAATACAAACACAATCTGATTTGTTCTTCGCTTACACCACCGTGTTTTGTTTTCTCACTTCAGGACTTTTGACCTGTTGTGTTTGTGTGATTCGTCGTGTTGGGGTAGACCCGCATGACCTCACGTCCGTTCAACACGTGGTTCGGTAGTTACAGTACTTGTGATCCCTTCGGTTCTTCGTCTGGCAGCTATTGTCGAGCATTTCCTTCCAAGCTGGCGCTTATGTAAAAAAAAGAGAGGCTAGACGAGCAGCAATCCGCGGTTGTACCCGTCAACCTGGACGTCCGGCGCGCAGTGTGCTGGGGGCCGTGTGCGGCTCACCGTGCGGGTGCCAGCAAATCCTGGCCAAGCTCAAGGAGAGATACGGTCCGTTCCTGGAGGATCCCTCGGAACCCGGGTTCTCACAGCGAACAGGAGCGCCGAACTCTCTGGCAAGCTCTGCTTGCGTTGCTGGTGGACGGCAGGTGGACAGGGAGCTGCCTACCGGCGGTACATGTAATTCTGGTTCGGTTGGAGGCTCTCCGCCTGTGGAGTCACGAGCCGACGTTTCTGGTCGGGGTCGCAGAGGCCTCTGCCTACGAGCGGACCTTGGCCGGCGTAGACTGGCAGGCCTTCGACGATGAAGTCGTGCGCAGGGCGAAGAGAGCCGTTGCGGATTCCGACATAGTGAAGGAAGAACTGAGGAAGGAGCGGAACAAAGGAGCGGAGAAGGAAGGCAGAAGCGCAGGGCGAAGAGAGCCATTGCGGACTCCATTGAAGGAAGCACTAGAAGCGCAGGGCGAAAAGAGCCGTTGCGGATTCCGACTTAGTGAAGGAAGCACTAAGGAAGGAGCGGAACAAAGGAGCGGAGGAGGAGGGCAGAAGCGCAGGGCGAAGAGAGCCATTGCGGACTCCGACTTCGTGAAGGAAGCGCTAGAAGCGCAGGGCGAAGAGAGCCGTTGCGGATTCCGACTTAGTGAAGGAAGCACTAAGGAAGGAGCGGAACAAAGGAGCGGAGGAGGAGGGCAGAAGCGCAGGGCGAAGAGAGCCATTGCGGACTCCGACTTAGTGAAGGAAGCACTAGAAGCGCAGGGCGAAAAGAGCCGTTGCGGATTCCGACTTAGTGAAGGAAGCACTAGAAGCGCAGGGCGAAAAGAGCCGTTGCGGATTCCGACTTAGTGAAGGAAGCACTAAGGAAGGAGCGGAACAAAGGAGCGGAGGAGGAGGGCAGAAGCGCAGGGCGAAGAGAGCCATTGCGGACTCCGACTTAGTGAAGGAAGCGCTAGAAGCGCAGGGCGAAGAGAGCCATTGCGGGCTCCGACTTAGTGAAGGAAGCGCTAGAAGCGCAGGGCGAAGAGAGCCATTGCGGGCTCCGACTTAGTGAAGGAAGCGCTAGAAGCGCAGGGCGAAGAGAGCCATTGCGGGCTCCGACTTAGTGAAGGAAGCGCTAGAAGCGCAGGGCGAAGAGAGCCATTGCGGGCTCCGATTTAGTGAAGGAAGCGCTAGAAGCGCAGGGCGAAGAGAGCCATTGCGGGCTCCGACTTAGTGAAGGAAGCGCTAGAAGCGCAGGGCGAAGAGAGCCATTGCGGGCTCCGACTTAGTGAAGAAAGCGCTAAAAGCGCAGGGCGAAGAGAGCCATTGCGGGCTCCGACTTAGTGAAGAAAGCGCTAAAAGCGCAGGGCGAAGAGAGCCATTGCGGACTCCGACTTAGTGAAGGAAGCGCTAGAAGCGCAGGGCGAAGAGAGCCATTGCGGGCTCCGACTTAGTGAAGGAAGCGCTAGAAGCGCAGGGCGAAGAGAGCCATTGCGGGCTCCGACTTAGTGAAGGAAGCGCTAGAAGCGCAGGGCGAAGAGAGCCATTGCGGGCTCCGACTTAGTGAAGGAAGCGCTAAAAGCGCAGAGCGAAGAGAACCATTGCGGGCTCCGACATAGTGAAGGAAGCACTGAGGAAGGAGCGAAACAAAGAAGCGGAGAAGAAGGGCAGGAAGCGCAGGCTAAAGAGACCCGTCGCGGACTCCGTATCATCAGGCTCCCTGCTGTTGGAGAGTGGTGCCCGGCGTCCCTGGACACCGCTTAAGTACTGATCCTATGCTACGTGGCGAGCACACGTTCCTTCGCATTGAACTAGCACAGGATCGGCCTTTTTGCTTTTTTTGCAGGGGGGTATTTCCTTGTTGGGGCCTCTGCCGCCCGGACACCGCAGCGATCTAACTGTTCCCTTTGGCCCAAACGACTAAGATTCAGAACACCACGGTCGGCCAACATGGGTTGATAGCCCAACGTCGCCCCATGGGGACCTCATGGTTCGACAGAGTCGAGCCTAAATGAGGTTACTGGGCCGCGGCGATGTTCGTCCCCCGTCGGAATAGACTAACGACGTATATAATAACGCGAAAATACGAGCTCGTCACTCGAACAACCGCGGTTGATAAAAAAACTAATGATGATGCCAGATCGGTCCTGCTTTTACTAGATTTAAGGACGCAGGTGAAAGCGCCACGGTTTGCGGCGGCAGACTTCTCGCTTCCTCCAACACTTCACGCGCGGGACCGCAGTCCCGACTACCCGCTTCACCCAGCTCACCGCACCCGACCTGTCGAGTTGCTTCGGCGTGTTCCTTTTTTGTTGACCGCGTACGCCCGCCGACCAAACCCAGATTTGCCCGTGTTTCGTGTGGGTGCAGCGCATTTTCCTCCTTCGAGATTTCGCAACTGGCAGCCTCGGAGCATCAAAAAATCTCTTCCCCCTGGGGCAGTGATGCGAGGCAACGTTTGCAAACACGTGTTTGACAAGATTTATCAAAACGCGAACTAAACTGGTTGTGGGGGCTTGAAGAAAACGGGGAGAGCTGGGCAGAACAAGAAATCTCTGGACGTTTAGCACTCCCTCTTTGGCGCAGTTAGAAAAAGCAGCGGTGCCGATCGGCACCCGACCTGAAAGAAACGGAGTCAGGAAACGTTCCCGTCGCCGTGTCGAGTTGGTTGGCGGCGTGGAAATAAGAGATCCAAGCGAAGACAGGCGCTTCGTTTGTTTGTGCACGCCGGTTGATCGTTGTCCACTTGCATTTACCCGTATCAGGAAAGTCTGGTCAACCACCAAACATGCTGCCTACGTCTTTGAAGCCTGCACAATACATTGAAGGGCAACCCGCAAGATTGTTTAAGTAGATGGTCTGCCACACAGGGCCCATTTCCGAAGTGATTCCGAAGTGATTCCACTCTCCAATACACAAGGGGTGCAGACAGTCGCTTTTCGGTTGGGGCTCTTGCATGCGCCATACTTGTGGGTCCACCACATCACCTCGTAGGAGCGCCTCGTAGGTATCAGGGATGGATAGCATGGTCCCCAGGGCGATCCTTGTGGATGTGTACACACAGCCCACTATCCACTGGCACCTATCGTGGTATCGTTGTATTATACGTAGGTGCTGGTGGTATCCCAGCACCTACGTATTACCGTGTTACCACCAACCTGGGCAGCGTAAGACACACGTGTGGCCCGGTATGGTGGGACTAGCTTGTGGCTGTGCTCGTCCAAGCTTTACGGAGGCTTTCCTGTTGAAAAAGAAGCCTCTACTGGTCTGCCACAAAGGGGGTGGAACCACTTCGGAATCACTTCGGAAATGGGGTAATACGTCCGGGGTGCACATCCCAGCCCACAGCCGAAGCGAAAGTGGGCAGAAGAAGGAGAAGTGTGAAAACGGGTTTTGCCTGGAAGCTTTTCGTGTTATTCTGCAGATGCTTTGAGCTGTGTTCTAGGTTTTCGTACGTCTTCTTAACCATGGTTACGCGCGCAAATGGTGCCAGCCGAAGCTGGGGAAGAAATAGAAGAAGAAGTGCGTCCCCGGAGCTAGTGCGTAAGCGCCAACCGCAGCATGCAAATACCGGAGTTTAACGAAGCAACTCAAGTACAGAGTCCCGAGTTTCCAACACTGGCACTCAACAGAAAGCAGGCCATGCTAGGGGTGGACGTGATAGACGTTGTGGATGGACCGGCTTCCTGCCATGAAATGTACTGAGTTGGCTTGTCGTTGCTTGAAATAGCGCTGCACCATACTGACTAGATCGCACATGCACATCAAGAGCAGTGTTGAAACGGATGCTGCAAGTGCGTAAGGTGCTGGGACACGAAAAGGGCAGGGTGGGATGTTGTAAGCATGTCAAGAGCTGCGGTGGCTCAAACAGCGACAATACAGCGTCCGGCCCAAGGGAAACCAGAGAGGGCAGGTTCACTTGACCAGGCATCACGGAGCCCGAGACCAGAACAAAGCTGAACTTTGAACTTGCGTCACGCCCGCCGTTTCTTGAGCGTGTTCGCGAGCCAGTCGAGCCCTTACCAAAGATTCCCTCGCACGTGACCGCACCGGAGGGCTGGACGAAGATGTTGAAGCCCCCGCCTGGATCGAAACCCCTGGTGGAGGTCCGTTGCGTTGTTGACGTGCAAAACGCTCGTCAAAGCTGGGTACAGGGGCGAAAGACCCATCGAACCATCTAGTAGCTGCTTCACATCGTGTCGCAAGCATGCCACGAGCTGCGGGCAAACGATGTTCCCGCGCGACGACGCAGCGGCTGACCCAAGGGCAGGGGCCAAGGTTGAGCGGTCTTCCTTCGAACTTGCGTCACGCCCGCCGTTTCTTGAGCGTGTTCGAGAGCCAGTCGAGGCCTTCAAAAATTCCCTCGCACGTGACCGCAGCGGAGGGCTGGACAAAGATGTTGAAGCCCTTCGCCTGGATCGCGGGCACATCGAGGGCGGCGCTGAGATCGGCTGCCGCCAGGGCGTGCGGCTGGTCCTGCTTGTTGCCGTACACGAGGACGACCGCGTCGGAGAGCACGTCTTCGTCCATCAGCTTGTGCAGCTCGTCTTTTGCGAGGGGCATCCGGTCCCGGTCGTTGCTGTCCACCACGAATATAACGGCGTCTGTGCCTTCGTAGTAGTTTCGCCAGAGCCGACGAAGCTTGTCCTGTCCGCCAACATCCCGGATCAGCAGCGTAAGATTACGGTACTTTATCGTCTCGAGATTGAACCCTATAGTCGGGGTCGTGGTGACTTCTTTGTCTTGGTCGAGCTTCAGCTTGTACAGAATCGTCGTCTTTCCCGCGTTGTCCAGCCCCACCATCAGGATACCCGTCTTCCGAGAGCTGTCCGCCGCCAGCCCGAACATGCTGAGAAAGGCACCCATTGGCACACGTCTCGGTCTCTTCTTGTCCCCACCCCCCGCCTCTTTATTTGGTTTCGTGTTCGCCTCTGGGTGGTTTGGAGTATGATGAGCACGCGCCTGTGTCCTGAGAGAACCAGAAGCGCAAAGCAGCCGAGTGTGCAGGAAAAACACGAAGGCCATAGGCATCTTGCCAGGCGGCTAGGGTTGACCAGAGCTGTACTTACGCCCGACTTCTCCCTACAGGAAGGTAGGAGAGTGAGGGAGGCGACGAGACGGAGGGAGAGCCCTCCGCTTTCCTTTCCCGGGTCTGTCCGAGTGTGGGGCGGCGGTGTCTGTACGGAGATGGCCGACTTACCGCTAGGGAGCCTGGGGCTGACCTTCTTTGCACGTGTTTACCTCTTTACCGAGAAGCGGGGAATCCAAGAGGTTGAGACTAGCGGATCGTGAAGGAAGCTAGGGATGCAGCGTGATAAGCAGTCTGTCTGAGACTGGTAGGGAGAGAGAGCTCGAATCGCGCGGCCGCGCTGTTCGAAGGGGTCGAACCGCTGAGAAAATAAACGCAGCCACCGAAGGCTCCTCCTGCGCGAGAATTAGACAGAAGTTGTCCAACGGCGTGTTGTGCTGTTTCACCAGATGGTAGGTAGGTGCTCCGTGAATCGGGTCTGGGGCACAGTGATACCCAACACCAGGGTCTTCTCGCAATCCGCGTGCGACACGTCTCAGCAACGGGAGGCTCGTCCACATGACATCAGCCAAATCAGCAGAAAACACCGGCTGCAGTGCATCCTGGCTGCTGGCAGAGAGAGAAAACAACTCGAACCCGCGGGCGAGCCGTGAACCGGTGTCAAGGAGGCAGTTTGCCCCAGCAGAAAGGTTCCAACTGAGGACTGTCGGAGGAGTGGCGCGCTACTTTTACACTCTCTCGTTTGCTCGAGTGTCCAAACCGAGAATTCGCCATGCTGTTGGCTGAGCGAAGTCAGACGGACGAGCGAAGAAGCGACCCGCAAGTGAGGTACTCCGTGAGTCGGGTCCCCGAACACAGCGATGCCAGCACCGAAGGGTCGTCCTGGCGGAGTGACCGAGCGTGCAGCGACAAGGTGGCGGAGTCCAAAAGCAGCTTCGTACAATCCGCGTACGACACGCGGCGCACGGTCGCAAACGGGAAGCTCGCCGACATGAACACCGCCAGGTCAGCAGAAAACACCCGGCGCAGAGCATCTTCGCTACTGGCGGAGAGGGGAAGCTCGAACTCGCGGGCGAGACGCGAACAGGTGTCGGAAAGGCAGTTGGCAACGACGGGGGACACCGATTCTGCTGCAGGAGAAGTGAACGCCCGAGTTTCAGACGAAGGCAGAGACGCGCGCGACTTGCGGAGGAGCGAGCGCATGGCGTGATCCTTACACTCACGCACGGAAATCGTGGCGCAGAGTGTCTGCTCCATCTGCGGCACGGACGGGAACGTAACCAGAAACGAGTAGTCGAGAACGATGGCGGGACAAGAGGCAAGCTCTGGAGGTCCCGACGAGGAAAGGACGTGCCGAGAGCAGTCGATCTGCCGGGAAGTCAGCAAGAGTGTGTTCAAAAGGGGACACTTCGTGTTGTTCACCAGGTACGGCTGGGTCGTCTCAAGCAGTTTTTCGAAGAAAACAGCCTGCGGCGACGCTGGGTCACCAGTCGAGTACGCCCCGTGCAAGGCTGACCCTGGGTGGATGATGGCGCCATCCCTCTGTCTAGTTTCGTGGAACACTCTTCCAAGAACGACGTCCTGTCCTCTCCCTTGCTCCTCTAAGCTGCCCCCCAGCCCGGTCTCCGTCGCCACGTTGTCGTACAACCCGAACCCGATCGCAGCCTGCAGCAGCTTCTCGTCGTCGCCGCCCGCCCTCAAACTCTTCTGTCCCCCAGTCTCGGCACCGCGGGACCCTGCCGCCGGCACCACCAACCCTTCACCTCCGAGCATGTCCCACAGCTGCTTGCGGACCCTCGTCAACTCCCGCATCTTCCTCCCGTCGACCATCCTCTTCCGGCACCACTCCCCCTCGCTCTCCCCGCGCCCCCTGTCCGACCCGCTGACCGCCCGCCACGCCTCGTACGCGGCAACCGCGGTGAAGAGATCACCCAGCGGGGAATCGAACTCATGCCGAAGCTCGTACGCGGGAGTCCCTTTCACCAATTGCATGCTCCGCCTGTCGAATACCCCGCGTTGAACGGACAGTGCGGCTGCGATGGTGAGGGCGTGGTCGGTGACAGTTCGATTCAGGAGAAGACTGAAGACGACGAGTTTACCCACGTGCAGGTCAACAGGTAGTCTGCTCAAGATGGTCCCCGTGGGGGTGATTGAGGAGAGGTCGTGTGCGATGCAGTCGGAGCGGAAGAGCTCGGAGATTGCGTGCTCGAACGAGTCCTCCGACGGTTTTTCCAAGAAGGGAAACGTCCTCGGGGTTACACCCTCGACTGTGCGCGCGAGAGCGTAGACCTGGAGGAGCACTGTCTGGAGGGGCGTCTTCAGGATTTCGGGTTTCGCGAAGCTTGCGAACAACGCGTGCTCCGCTTCGGAGTAAAGACGGAAGCACTTCCCGGGTCCCGTGCGGCCCGCGCGCCCGCGCCGCTGCGCGGCCGACGCTTTGCTGATCGACGCTTCTTGCAGGGACGCGGTTTTGTGCTTTGCCAGCCACGACATCTCTTTGACCAGCCCGCTGTCGATCACGAACCGGATGTTGTCGATCGTGAGGCTGGTCTCCGCGACGTTCGTCGACACGACGACCTTGCGCTTTCCCGGCGGAGCGTCCGCGAAGACTTCGTCCTGTGCTGCCAGCGGCAGGCTCGCGTGCAGCGGCAGCACCACCAGCGACCGGCCGAACTCCGCCCGCAGGTCCGCGCACAAGGAGTCGACCTCGAACGCGCCGGCGACGAACACCAGCACGTCGCCGCGCTGCTCGGAGACCGGGTGCTCCGCCTGGA
Source organism: Diplonema papillatum (assembly GCA_030068145.1). Classification (NCBI taxonomy): domain Eukaryota; phylum Euglenozoa; class Diplonemea; order Diplonemida; family Diplonemidae; genus Diplonema; species Diplonema papillatum. The sequence goes on along the minus strand of JAPJBO010001146.1, from coordinate 43,383 downwards.
TCTCCGCTACGATCCGCAGATACGGCAGGTTTGCGTCCCTCGCCGGCGGGTCGCCGCTGCTTTTCCCGCCGCGCCGCGGGTCGGCGTCGTCGGCCATCGGGAAGCTCTCGCTTGCCGCCGCAGGTTCGCTGCGCTCCGGGCGGTCGGCCTGCCCGTCCATCGGCCGGTACTCGACCTCCACGGGGAACAGCTTCCCCGGGACGGTGAACACCGCGGGGTCGATGCCGGCCCTGCGGAGGTAGGCCTGGAAGAGGGGGATGTTAACGGTAGCAGACATCAGGATCCACTTGAATCCTGATGTCTGGCGCCGTTGCTGCGCGAGGAGGAGGAAGCCGAGGAGGAAGTCGGACGTGAGGGAGCGTTCATGGACTTCGTCGAGGATGATCACGTCCCATCGGGACGCGGCCTCGCTGGGGTTGGAGGTCAACGCGTTCAGCAAGATGCCCTCCGTGGCGTAGGTCACCCGGGTGTCATCGGTCGTCGCTTTGTCGAACCGGACTTGATACCCGACCTCATCCCCGACCCGGCAGGCCGTCTCCCCCGCGACTCTGCGCGCCAGCGAGACCGCGGCGATCCGCCTCGGCTGCGTGACGAGCACCTTGCGGTACCCCTCCCGCAGCAGCACCTGCGGGACCTGCGTCGACTTGCCGCACCCTGTGTCGCCCGCCACGATGACCACGTCCCTCTCCCGCAGGCAGCCGGCGAGCCGGTCGGCAGCCGCGCACACCGGCAGTCTCGCCCGCTCTGCCCGCGCCCTCCGCAGGTCGCCGAGCCGCTTCCGCTGCAGAAACTGCTCGAACGCCTCCGGCGCGCCCCCGCCGCCCCCAGTTCGGGAAAAGGGGTCATGCCCAGTGTAGGAAAGGGGGTGTTCCCCTCCTGGACGCCTTCGCGCCTCGGAAGCCTCCCGGGCCCCGCCGGCTCCAGTTCGGGAAAAGGGGACCTCCCCTCCTGGACGCCTTAACGCCTCGGACGCCTCCCGGGCCCCCCCGCCGCCCCCAATTCGGGACAAGGGGTCATGCCTACTGTGGGAAAGGGGGTACTCCCCTCCCGGACGCCTTCGCGCCTCCCGGGCCACCCCGCCAGCTCCAGTTCGGGACAAGGGGTCCTCCCCTCCTGGACGCCTTAGCGCCTCAGACGCCGGCCGGGTCCCCCCGCCGCCCCTAGTTCGGGAAAAGGGCCCATGCCCAGTGTAGGAAAGGGGGTCCTCTTCTCCTCCTGGGCGCCTTAGCGCCTCGGACGCCCGCCGCTCTGCGCGGAGCTCGAAGTTCCGCGTGTCGCTCGCGCGGAACTCCTCGGGCAGCCCGAGCCCCTTGAGCAGCGCCCTCTGCGCCGCCAGGCCGCCTTGGTCTGCAGGCGGGGGTCGTGCGGCCTTCGCGTGGGCCCGGTGCGCCTCGTACTTAGCGTACTTCGCGCGGAACGCGTCGAAGTCGGAGAGGGTGGCCCGCGCGCTGAACCAAGGGGTCCGGTTGGTCGGCCGGTGGGCCTGGCGCGGCCAGTCCGATTCCCGCCCGACGCCCGCCGTGCTATCGAGCGGCGCCGGGTTTGGCACAACCGGGCCCGAGGGCACCTCGCCTTCCCTATGGGAACCCCGAGTCCTGCTGCCAGACAACCGGTCGAAGCCAGGGTGCCCACCGGCGCCAACCGTGGCAGGAATCTGCCCCTTGTTGAGCTGTTGAACGCCCGAGACTGTCTCATCTTGCCCGCGTTCCCTCTGGGAACCCCGAGCCCTGCTGCCAGACAACCGGTCTGTGAGCGCCTGTTCTCTCTCGTGCCCTCCACGTGCGCCGATGGTGGCCGGAATCTGCCCCTTGTTGAGCACCTGCGACGGTTGCTGGGCGCACGCGCCCGAGAGTATCTCGTCTTGCCCGCGTTCCCTACGGGAACCCCGAGCCTTGCTCCGGTCGAAGCCCAAGAGCGCCTCTTCTCCCTCGCGCCCCGCACGGCCGCCAACCGCGGCGGGAACCTGCCGGTCCCCACGGGCAGCTTCTCGAGCCCGTTTCGGTTGTTTGCCTCGTCCAGATGTACTCTCGTCGCTGGAGAGAGAACGACGCCGCCGAGTTGGAACCTGGTGCATCTTGTCGCACTCGCGGCCCCCACGGGAACCTAGATTCTGTTTCGGTTGCTTGCCTCGTCCAGAGGCACTCTCGTCGCTGGAGATAGAACGACGCCGCCGCGTTGGAACCAGATGCAACGTGTCCTTCTCACGTCCCCCACGGGAACTTTCAGTCCGTTTCGGTTGCTTGCCTTGTCTAGGTGCACTCACGTCGCTGGAGGTAGAACGACGCCGCAGATGCATTTTCTCGCCCTCACGTCCTCCACTGGAATAGCGGGTCCTTTTCGGGTGATTTCTTCGTCTGGTTGCACTTTCGTCGCTGGAAACGGAAGAGCGCCGACGGTACGAATCTGTTCGTCTGTTGTCGCTCTCACCACCCCCGCCCGGGGCTCGATTCCTCCTGCCCATGGTACGTGCCGACTGCCGAATGCCCACACACCTCCCAAGACGCGCTGATGCTTTGCCCCTCCGCCAGTCTCCCGACCCTGAACGCTAGCAGCGTACGTGCGCTACGCGCGTGGCGGCGTCTTCGCTTCCTTCAGGCTCTGACAGGCTACTGGGTGAACATGCCCGGCTGCCTCGTTTGGTGCGTACCGGTTTATCGATTTCCTTCTTGTGTTACTGTTACTAGCAAAACCGTACACCGCGAGAGTAGGAGAAAGTAGAAAGGCAGACTAGAGTTTTCGTTGACCGCACTACCCTGAGCCCAAATCCTGGACGTGGGTTCAGGTGGCAAATTTGGCAAATGATCATGATCAGAAGGTCCTACTTGGGCGGTTCAGTTTCCTCACACATTGCACGTGGCTAAAAAAAAAAAAACGCTACTTTTTTTTTAGTCTTCATAATAGTTCGAAGTGCTCGAAACTGACTGGTTAAAAAGTGCGGCCGTGGCCACGACTAGTCCACTGAGTCCGTCTGCCGGAGCCCCCGCTCCTCCTCAGGACAGAGGCCAAACATGGTGCTCGCGGTGGGCCGAGTTTTTCGGGCCAAAATATGTGACAAAGGAACTGAGTGCTGCCTCCATCCGCAGGCCTAGCGTTTCAAGGGCCAACTCTTCCTGCAAAAACGAGATGATTGCATCATCCGGGGACCTTCGTCAACATGGTGCGAGCTTGCATCTCTGCACGCATTCCCCTTCGGCAATGATTTACGTCCGAGTAAGCTCGTACGCAGCAGCTTCGACACGACACCTTGCTTGAGACTGACCCATGTGCAGCAACGTCCTCGCTTCGACAACACACTTGCAGCAACAGCTCGCTTCGAGAAGCGGCAAATTGAAGAAGAGGATGAGACGAAGAGTGTCCTGTGGGCAACAAACGTTTGTCGCGCTGTAAGCGCTGTGGGCTCGATGAAAAACGGATGATGGTGCGGGAGAGGAGGCACTAGCTTCAGAAAAAAGAACAAACGGAAGGAAACAGAAATAATCTAAGTGACTGTTCGACTAAAAGGCGATTGCCAGGCGCCGACTGCGGCTGGCTCTCTTGCTTCGGTGAACGAGAAATAATGGAACACACTCTGTAGCAGAATAGTTTCCCCGCCCAGCCAGCACAGAGGAACCCTGGTAGGTGTTCGTTTTGCCTGGAATTCACTCTGATGAATCAATCGCAAGCCTACGCCTCTCCGGGGCAGTAATGAGCGGTGGACAATCCAGGAAAGAGGAGATTCCTCCCCGGTCAGGACGATCACCCGAGGATCGACGGATCGAGATGACTGTCGTGATGAGTGGAGCACACACAGCCGCTCCTGGTTTGGTGAAAACTTGTGGTAACCCCTCGAAGACCACAAGAAGCAAAATCGGCCATCTTTCTAGTTGCAACAAAGGATGGGTGGGTATGTACACGCCGAATCGCACGACACAAGATGCTTGGAAAGACGAAGAGTGCTGGAAGAGACCACACAACACAAACTGGCTCCCTTTCAGTTGTAACAATAACATGACAGTAGTATGTGCACCCGCCTCTGGTGGGTACGTGTCTCCTTGATGCGCAGACACAGGATGGCAGTCTATCTGGGGCTTGGAAAGATGAGAATATGTCGAAGACCACAAGACACAAACGGGCCACGCTTTCCAGTTGCATCAAAGGATGACAGAGGATGTGGCGGAAGATGTGCGCCCCCCCATGCGGCGGCTAACTCCCGTCTACTGGGCTCTTTATCAGGCGGGCTCGCCCCCGCGTTGGTTGAATCGCTGCCGCCCGGCGACCGCGGCGGGGGCCCCGCCGCCACCTGAACCTGGGCGGGGCCTGGTCGGAATATCCGGTCGCCTCTCACTACTGCCCCGTACAACTACGGCGGGCGTAAGTCGTTACGTCGTTGCGTTAGGATGGCAGAAGTATGTACGGGTACGGCGGGCGTAAGCCGTTACGTTACGATGGCAAGTCACTCTGGTCGGCAGGTTGTCTCCTGCTGGCAGATCTCGCATAGTCCATCCGTCGCGTCTTCGTTGTCGAACTCGCAGAACGCGCACCACGTCCGCCGCTTCTTGGCCGGCGGCGTCGGCGACGCCTCTTCCTCCAGCGTGTCCATGTCCGGCCCTTCGCTCTCCGCCTCTCTCTCTGCTTTAGAACCCGACGCCTCCGCCGCCGCCACCTGCTGTTGCTGTTGCTGTTGCTGTTGCTGTTGCTGTTGCTGTTGCTGTTGCTGTTGCTGTTGCTGTTGCTGTTGCTGTTGCTGTTGCTGTTGCTGTTGCTGTTGCTGTTGCTGTTGCTGTTGCTGTTGCTGTTGCTGTTGCTGCTGCTGCTGCGGCGGAGTGTGCACCCCCCCTTGCGGCGGCGAGCACCCGTCGACCTCCCGGTCGATGGGCTCTTTATCAGGCGGGCTCGCCCCCGCGTTGGTTGAATCGCTGCCGCCCGGCGACCGCGGCGGGGGCCCCGCCGCCGCCTGCACCTGGGCCGGCGGCGTGACCGGCGGGTACGCCTGGTCGGACTCAGCGCGGGGCGGCGTCGGCGTTGGTTGCGGGGGGGACTCGGATTTCGGCGGCCTGGCGGAGTTGGGGTTGCGGGGGGGGGTGGGGTCGCTGCGGATGAGGACGGTGGGTTGCAGCGCGGTGTTCAGGATCCCGGCTGCCATGCGGTGGATGCTGACGGACACTTGAAGGAGGGCGGAACGTTCGGTAAGCTCTGCCGACGATATGATACGCCGGACGTCTAGCTCCTTCAACTCGAGAGAGCTACTTGCTGCGAGATCATGCATCGAATTCGACCGGATCCGCGAGCCCACCGACTGCGACCTCGGGAACAGCTTCGGCAGCGGAGACTCGCCCGTTCCCTTCCCATCACCCACCGCCGCGCCCGCCGACAGGCTCCGCGGCGCCGCCGGCTTCGAGGCGCGCGCCGGCAGCGCCGGGGACGGCGCTTTTTCCCCCGAGATTCGCGTTTCGGGGTCGGATTCGGCGGGCCCGGGGGGGGTGGCGTAGCTCGGGGTGTGGTGTGGTGGTGGTGGTGGTGGCGGCGGCGGCTGCGCTTCGTTTTCGGCCGGCGGCGAGCATGGTGCGGCCGCCGCCGCTGGGGCAGGGGGGGCAACCTTTTCGCGAGGGTCCGGGGCATCGGGCGAACCACGCGGGGGCGCGGCTGGGACCGTGGTGTCCAAAGCAGCGGGGTTGCCGCCGCCGCTCGCCGGCTCGCGCCGGTGGTGCGAAGAAGGCGGCGACACCGACGACCGCGAATCCGACGAGCAACCGGAGACCAGGGACTGCCTCCGGCAGTCCGTCGGCGCGTCCCCGCGGCCCGCCAGCGGGTCCTGCAGGCGGACGACTTGCATCGTGGTTTCGCAGCGCACCTTCCCGTGGGCCCTTACGATCCGCTCAAGTTCGTTCCCCAGGGTATCGCCCGGGAACTCGACGGACACCTTCAGGGTCGGGAGGATGGGGTTGACACACACGCCCGATGTAGAAGCTTCGGCGGAGTCGAGGACGGACAGCACGCTGTCTTTTAACTGCAGGGCTCTGTGGGCGGCGAGCGCGGTCTCGGCGGCGCAGGCCGCCTCCTTGCACCGAGACGCAGCACGGTGCATGCCGGCTTCCGTGTTCATCATCGCGGCGATGACGGGGATCGACTGCCGGTCGATGTCCTCCAGCAGCTCCGCCTTCTTCCGCTCCAGCGCCTTGAACACCCGCCCGGTGGCGGCGGCGAACACCTCGTTGACCGCCCGCCGCGCCGTCTCCATCGCCTCCTTCGCCTCCTTTTTCCGCTGCCCCACCAGGTCCACTGCGTCTTCGATCTCCCTCCTCCGCTCCCCTGCAAGCAGCATGCGAGCCCGCACCTCCAGCCCCGCGTTCGCCTCGGCTTCTCCGAGGGTCACAACGTTGTGACCGCTGTGCACACCGTGTAAAGGCGCGCAGCAGCAGATTCTGCAAACATCCTTCTTGCACTGCAGGCAGTGCAAGATGGTGGTTTGCCCCGGGTGGTCTCCGCAGGGACCCGGGCGGTAGTTGATGTGCAGGGAAACGTGGCGCTGCCCCGTGCGGCTCCCGTGGGTGAGCTTGTAGTGCAGCCCGCAGAACAGCGCCTCGCAGTTGGTGCACCAGACCGCGGCCGGCTCCGCGTTGCACTCCTCGCACAGCGCGGCCGCGTCGGGCTGCGGCGCGGGCACCCGCGCGGAGACCGGCACCAGCGACTGCTGCGACCCCAACGGCGACGGCGGTGTATTCCGCCGGTGGTGGTGGTGGTGGCGGTGGAGGCTCTCCCGGTCGGGCTCGCGCCTTCGGTCGTGGGACTGGCGCGCGGGATCGACGGGGGAGGGGCTTGCGGTTTGGGTGGGTTGCTTGTCGGTGTGCATGAGGTACATGTCGTGGTGGAACCTCGGATTCGGGGACGCCACGGGCTGGTGGATGGGGCTGACGCCCGCCACGGGCGTTCCCATGCCCGACGCGCCGCCAGCCTGCTGCCGGTCTCTCTCGTCTTGGATGCTGTACTGCAGCAGCGAGTTGTTGTATGGGGGCGGAGATCTACTGGGGGAGGGGCTGCACGCGCTGACCAAGCTGCCCCCGCCGCAGCAGGACCACCTGCCGACGCCTCCTTTCGGCATGTCGAGCCAGCCTTCGTCGAGCTGCTTGCCTTTGGTCCGCACCTTCCGGATGGTTTGCATGTTGTGCCGCTGCCTCGCCTTCACGCACGGGTGGCTACACGACAGCACGCGCTGCACCCCCCAGCCGAGCTCCGTCCCGAAGCAGCACTGCCCGCAGCAGTGGACGGCGCCCAGACCCGTGCAGCACGGACAGCAATAAAAAGTCCCGGTGTGCAGCTGCATCGTGGGAAGGGGGGGGTGACGGGGAGGGGGGGAGGGTTAGAGTGCGGGGGAGTGTTTACACCACCCCCCCCCTCTCGTAACCCCCTTCTTAACGGCGGGAGAGAGGCACAACGCGCAAAGCAACCCCCCGCTCCGCCCCCCTCCTGGTGTTTGTATTGTTGAAGGTTTAGACAGGACACTACCTCTCATACACATGGTTGATGCTAGCATCAAGTTTTCTTCAACGAAGATGGATGGGGCCTGTCACGGGCGTTCCCATGCTTGTCACGCCAGGCTGCTGCCTGTCTTCTCTTGTCTTGGATGCTAGGTGTCGTGTACAGAAAGTCTTGGTTCCGTGTTTGTCAACTCCAGCTTCGGGCAGGCTGTTCGGGCTGGACTCCACCGACCGTCTGGCATGAAAGGCAGAATGCTGCCCAAAGCGTCACACCTGCTTTCGGGTGTCGATTAACACGCATCTTGGTTGCACACCGCTTTTTCGGGTGTGACTCTGGCACACCCTCCTTAACTCCCTTCTGAGGCTGGACTCCACCGACCGTCTGGCACGGAAGGCAGGGTGCTGCCCAAGCACTGAACCCAAGACTTTCGGTGCACGGTTGGAGTCCAGCCTGCGCAGAAGCCGGGGTTAACCGAGGGTGTTCCCGTCGTGTTCCCGTGTCACTCCCGAAAAGCGGGGTGTGCTGCAACCAAGATGCGTGTTAGTCCACACCCGAAAAGAGGCGCTTTTTCCAACACCACCTTCGGGCAGGACTCCACCGACCGTCTGGCATGAAAGGCAGGATGCTGCCCAAAGCGTCACACCTGCTTTCGGGTGTCGATTAACACGCATCTTGGTTGCAGCACACCCGCTCGAAAAGACTCACACTCGGGAACACCCTCTTTTGACACCGGCTTCTGAGGCTGTAGGTGTGGACTCCAACCGTGTACAGAAAGTCTTGGTTCCGTGTTTGTCAACTCCAGCTTCGTGCAGGCTGGACTCCACCGACCGTCTGGCATGGAAGGCAGGATGCCGCCCAAGCACTGAACCCAAGACTTTCGGTGCACGCTCCAGCCTATGCCTCAGAAGCCTGCACGCTCCAGCCTACGCCTCAGAAGCCTGCACGCTCCAGCCTACGCCTCAGAAGCCTGCACGCTCCAGCCTACGCCTCAGAAGCCTGCACGCTCCAGCCTACGCCTCAGAAGCCTGCACGCTCCAGCCTACGCCTCAGAAGCCTGCACGCTCCAGCCTACGCCTCAGAAGCCTGCACGCTCCAGCCTACGCCTCAGAAGCCTGCACGCTCCAGCCTACGCCTCAGAAGCCTGCACGCTCCAGCCTACGCCTCAGAAGCCTGCACGCTCCAGCCTACGCCTCAGAAGCCTGCACGCTCCAGCCTACGCCTCAGAAGCCTGCACGCTCTCAGAAGCCTGCACGCTCCAGCCTACGCCTCAGAAGCCTGCACGCTCCAGCCTACGCCTCAGAAGCCTGCACGCTCCAGCCTACGCCTCAGAAGCCTGCACGCTCCAGCCTACGCCTCAGAAGCCTGCACGCTCCAGCCTACGCCTCAGAAGCCTGCACGCTCCAGCCTACGCCTCAGAAGCCTGCACGCTCCAGCCTACGCCTCAGAAGCCTGCACGCTCCAGCCTACGCCTCAGAAGCCTGCACGCTCCAGCCTACGCCTCAGAAGCCTGCACGCTCCAGCCTACGCCTCAGAAGCCTGCACGCTCCAGCCTACGCCTCAGAAGCCTGCACGCTCCAGCCTACGCCTCAGAAGCCTGCACGCTCCAGCCTATGCCTCAGAAGCCTGCACGCTCCAGCCTATGCCTCAGAAGCCTGCACGCTCCAGCCTATGCCTCAGAAGCCGGCAAATAACCGAGGGTGTTCCCGTATCACTCCCGAAAAGCGGGGTGTGCTGCAACCAAGATGCGTGTTCGTCCACACCCGAAAAGAGGCGCTTTTTCCAACTCCACCTTGGGGCTGGACTCCACCGACCGTCTGGCATGAAAGGCAGGATGCTGCCCAAAGCGTCATCTACAACACGCATCTTGGTTGCACACCGCTTTTTCGGGTGTGACTCTGGCACACCCTCCTTAACTCCCTTCTGAGGCTGGACGCTGCCCGGTGTTCTGCAGCACCAGGTGGGGAAGTTGAAACTGTGCGGTATAGACGAAGAAGAAAGGTCAGTAACGAAAGAACCGGCGTGCATGCGCGATGCCTTTTGTTGGCTGAGACACTGAAGTGAAGAAGCCAGCGCACCGCTCTTTTTGAGTGAGAGTAGTCGGGGTCCGGATGGGTGCCCGTGGAACTTTGGCAAGGCTAGGAAGGCAGGGAATAGTTGAGTCGCAACTCTTGACAAAACAGCCTTTTCAACAGACAGAAATACTCGAGGGGGGGCTGCCTTGTGCTTACTTTACAGGAGGCTAGAGGGGGAGAAACAGTACAACTACAAAGTGGGTCTTCTTTGTTGAACGCTTACGCCCGCCACTGAACCCAGAAATAGAACTGTGTTTCGTGTGGGCTACAACACATTTACCTCCTTTGATCTTTTGCAGCTGGCCCTCCTCAAGTATTTCCTGCAAAGCAGGTGCTTGTGTGTGCGAAGGACCTGTTTTGTATTTACATGGCAGGTTCCAACGCTGCCAACTTTCTTTTTTGTACGGGGGGGGTCGAATAATAACAGTTATTTGACACACGTCTGGTTGTCTAAAAACACTACCACTATTTGATCCTGCTACTGTTCGGCTACCCGGAACTTTTTTTATTATTCGACAAATCGAATAATAACACAGTGTTATTAATCGACCCCCCCCCCCCCCCCCCTTTTATGAGGTTCCAAAAAAAAAAGAAGGTGGTTTTGTTCTTGTGCTTGTGCGTCACGTTAGGTTCTCCGCCTCCCACGATCGTGGGTAGCACAAACTCAAGAGGTCTCGTCGACTATTCTATTCTGAACTTTCAAGGAAGAGAGAAAAACGAAAGTGAGGCTAGGAACATCGGTGGTGTGAGAACCGACGAACAAAAAGACACGGGTTGGTTGCGTGGGGTTTCAAGGCAGCCTTCTGCTACACTTGTAGGAAGAGCAAGCTTCGCGCGCTGCGGTTGCCGGCTGCGCTCTTGCTCCGGAGTCCCGACGACAACGCGGGAAAATGCTGTTGCGCAAGCGAAAAGCAGGTCCTTGACTCCAATGTCTCCAAAGAATCAGGAAGTGCCAGCGAAGCTGTGACGAAGGAGTTCGTGGGTGCAGAGGCACCGCCGTGCGAGGAAGAGTGCAACCTCCGTCTGAGAGCAGGGGAACTACAACCGGGTTTGTAATTGCCATGCATTTGCGCGCATTACGTACCAACGGGCTATTCCTTTTGTACGTCTTCGGCCGCATGTTCTTCTGCATGCGAGTTTGAGAGCCTTCTGGTTACCTTTCTTGCAGAGGATGAGAAATCTTTGAAATTGCGTCATGATGAGGAGATCAATGTATGGCAATTGTTTTCCTTGAATGAGGAATGCCTGTAGAAGGCGCAAGTCATCAGCTTGCACTGATTACGTCCCTGACATTTGTATGCTTGAGCTTTTCAGCTGCGGGCTTCAGGAACTCCACTTGGCTCTACTGTGCCCAAACGCCGCATGTTTTTGCTTCGGAACAAATGTCGTCCACTTCTGCACTGTTCATCTTCATGCACGGGGAGACGATGAGAAAATTCGGGCATGTCAATCTTCAAAAAGGACGCCACATATAGGCCCATATAGCTCCACTGATTGAGAGCCTAGAAGCATCCCACTCTTCAAAAAAGGATGTTGAGTCCTTGGCTCCGCTGGGCCCAAGCGACGCTCGAACTGCAGTCGTCCGCGGCCGGCCTGGCGGTTGGCAACTGTCACGGAGGTTCTTGGGCTCCAGCGACCACACATATTTCGGAAACGCCGATGTCGAGGCCTTGAAGCAGAGACTTCAGTGCGGCGTGGCACATTGCATCCGGTCTCGGGACTCTGTTGTGTGGGTTGCAGAGAATTGCGTAGTTTTGTTTTATTCTTTTACTTGTTTGTTGTCGACGACATATTGTGGTCGAGGTGTCATTCAGATGTAGGTCTAAAGCCAAATTTTGTTAAGCATTGAGTTCTTTTGAGTACATGAACCACATGGATTAGCATGCACTGTGCATTGAGTTCTGTAAAGCAAGTGCCATCAAGGCAGGCGAGCACTGCTAGCGGCTGCCAAAACTTGCCGTAAAGGAGAAGGTTGGGGTTTTTTTTTCTGTATAAGCACCTGCTTTGTAGGAAATACTGAGGAGGCTGCCAGCTGCAAAAGATCAAAGGAGGTAAATGTGCTGTAGCCCACACGAAACACAGGTGATTCTGGGGTCAGTGGCGGGCGTAAGCGTTCAACAAAAAAAGACCCACTTTGTTGTTTCTCCCCCTCTAGCCTCCTTCGAAGTAAGTACAAGGCAGCCCCTCGAGTATTTTCCCTTTTTTGAAGGGGGAGAAGGAAGATCTCGGGTTCTAAAAAGTATTTGGGGTCATAGGGAATGCAAGACACGTTGACACAAAAAGAGACGTGGCTCCATAGTGCGCACAGCCGTTGTTGTGCGCGCGTGTGTAGTGAGCCGGTCTGTCCCTATCTCTTGAAACTGCATCGAAGTGCCTGCCGCTGTTTATCACAGTGAATCACGATCCACCACGGTCTATCGGGTCCATCCCTTGTCCCTAGAGCTGCATCGAATAGCTCGGTGCTGTATTCTTCGGTCTATCACGGTCTATCAAGAGGGGATGGACCGGCTCATGTAGTTCCTATTCGATAGGTGTGCCAACCGTCTCGTTTTCACAAAGACAAACGCGTTCGTTTTGTTTGCGCGCACTAGCGGAACACACCTGCTTTGGTAAGTTTCTCATGTAGTACGCCGCCAACTACCAATTATTTTAGTACCAACAATGCATTGTTAACACAAAGAACTGAGAAATGGGGGGGGTGCAAAGTATCGCTGCAGTGTTGTAATCCCGCATCTCCATGATTGCAACTATATTCTCTGCTGGTCATTGGGATGGGGACATCCCACTTGATTATTACCCTCCATCCTCCGGTTCGGGGTTCGGAATTTCTGATCCACCACCAAAATACCATGTGTCTACGTGCACAGCATCGTACCCTTTGCTTGAATGTTTTCTGCCCACCTCCCCTCCCCTCCCTCAGTACGTGGTCTCTGGCACAAGGCAACAGCATACTCAAGTTGTTCGGTCTCGCTGAGTTTAAAGCTGTAGGCGGATTCGTAGACTTCCAGCGCCTCAAATTCTGTGTCGTCATCGAAAACTCCGCAAAGCCTGTGTTGTGTGGGCAGTCGATACTGTCAAAGGCGAAAATGTGGGTGGCGCCCGAAGCGAAGTTCGTCGCTTGTAACGTTGTTCACCTGCCGGTTTGGAGTTGCTGACAGCTGCTGAATTGGCCTATGCCTGTCGAAGGTCTGTCGGTTTTTCCACATTTTGGCCACTTTGGCCCATTTTTAGAGTGAAAGATTTTGGCCATTTTGGGCCAATTTTGCCGACTTTTCCAGATTTTAGCCACTTTGGGATCTTGCAGTTTATGCGAACTCTGGATGCGAGTGGACCACGTATAAGAAGAAGACGAAGTGCGAAGAAACCACGTAACAGGGTACGAGACCTTTAATGGAAAAAGTGTGAAAGAGAGGTGTAAGACTTGTTCGTAACAGGGTAGGAGACCTTGGAAGGTGGGGGGTACCCCCCCAGGGTGGAACATAAGATCTGGGCCTCTGGGCCAAGGGCCAAGCAGGGGTTTTAGGTTTTTTTTGAGTGGTCACCAGATTCTCTAAGGTGAAATGGTCAAAACCCCCTGGGAAATTGGGGCGAAAACATTTTTACGAAGCGCGTTTTTTAGGTCATTCCGGCACTCAAAAAAATTCTTTTTGTCGCTGACTTTTTCCCTACAGACCACCTTGGCCGTTCGGTTCTACCGGTAGGTAGGTTTCAGTAAAAATGCAAGTACATGGCCCTATCCGCACGACTCCGGGCCCGAGCTTCACCCCCCGCCGAACGGTACGGTAAATCAAACTGTTTGCATGGGGGGTCCGGGGGGCAGCCCCCCCGGGGCACGGTACGGTACACAACAAACAGGTGGCCTTACACTGTGTGACGGTCGAATTTGGCGGTTCGTGATGGTCGAATTTGGCCTGTTTACGTCGTGCGATGCTGTGTGACACATGAGCGTGACATACTAAAGATGACAATATATTAGCGTTACACGAGCGTTACCAGCCAAATTCGACCGCAAAGTAGCGTGACACGAGCGTTACCTGTCGAATTCGACTCTAAAGTAGCGTGACACGAGCGTGACATGTCAAATTTGACTGTGCAGTAGCGTTACATGAGCGTGACATACTAAATATGACAATATATTAGCGTTACACGAGCGTTACCAGCCAAATTCGACCGCAAAGTAGCGTGACACGAGCGTTACCTGTCGAATTCGACTCTAAAGTAGCGTGACACGAGCGTGACATGTCAAATTTGACTGTGCAGTAGCGTTACATGAGCGTGACATACTAAAGATGACAATATATTAGCGGTACACGAGTGTTACCTGACAAATTCGACCGTGAAGTAGCGTGAGACGAGCGTTACATGTCGAATTCGACTCTAAAGTAGCGTGACACGAGCGTGACATGTCAAATTTGACTGTACAATTGCCACCGATGGGAAGGGAGTGAGGGCTATTTTCACCGCTGGAACCTGGGTCGCCGAGTGGCATGGCCCCCGGACCCCTCATTTCGAGCAAACTCGTGTACCGTACCGTTCGCCGGGGGGCGAAGCCCCCCGGACCCCCCCCATAGTAGTGAGGCTGGTAAGGCCACCAGAAAAAAACCCAAAAACCCTCACCGTAGGCGCGGGTCAAGGGCCAAGCAATGTTCCAGGCTGTACCCCCCTGATAGATAGAGAGCTGTTTCAAGGTGGAACACTGCATACAATGCGCTCTTCAGACGGTTCGACTGCACGACGGTCACGGTGACAGTGTCCTCACCGTCGCGGTAGGACCACGAGACGCGGTTCACGCTCGGCAGGCACGACGAGAAGCGCGCCACGCACACGCCTCGGCACGACTTGTCGCAGTACGGCGCGTGGCCCTCGCGGGCGCAGTGCAGCCGGTCCCGCCAGTCTGCCACCAAGGCGTCGACCCGCCGCTTGACCAGCCCCGCGCCGGCCGCGTCGAGCACCGCCGCCGCGTGCAGCGGGCGGCCGCCGGCGAAGGCGCAGAGGTACCCGGTGTCGGGCTTCCACCGGCTCTTCAGCTGCAGCTCGCGCAGGCACTCTTCGACCTTCTTCTGCGCAGCGTCGCCGAGGCCCAAAAACGACGGCATCACCGCGTTCACCCCTTGCTTCACCAACTCCGGCACCGCCGCTCGGGCTGCCATGCCGAAATGGGAGTCGTTCACTTGGTTCCCGTAGGTGCTGGCAACCTCCGATTCGACGCCGCAAACCAGGCAAGTCTTGCCAGGGCATGCCGCTGCCGCTTCCTGCTTGTGGTGGCAGAACGGGCACGACAGCAGCCCGAGGGACCTGACGGAGACAGACAGCGGGACCTCTCCGTCCCGCGCGGTAACGTACATCTCCAGCACGTGGGCGACGACTTCCGCTCGCACCATCGTATGTGCGGTTTCGTCGTGGGAGGTGTGCTCCACGGACAGGCTCAGGCACGGGCTCGGGAAAAACCGCGAGCAGGCGCAGCTCTCTCCGCCAGAGGCCGGGCGCGACGAGGGAGACAGGCACAGCGGGCACTGCTTCGCGCCCGCGCCCACGTCCACGAACCCGTCTTCGTCGAACTGCTGCCAAAACGCCCGCCAGCCCTGCGCAAATCTGTGCGGGTTTGAGACTTCGCGGATCAGGTCTTTGATGGCTATCTCCCGTTTTGACAAGCCGTGGTTTTTTTGCCACCGGTTGGGGGAAAAGCGGGTGGTTTTTTTAGGATTTGAGGAGCAGTAGTAGCAGTATTTTGAACTTGATATGCAGCAACAATCTGTGGCGATAGACTGCACAAGCAGTATTAGTTGCTCGAAGTATGCTGCGCAGTAAAGAAAGCTCGTGTGTCTGGCGGAAGACCCCGGGGAACCCTGGAATATAGCGTCCAGGAAATAGAGCTTTCAAGAAACCCCTAGCCCCTGATTGCGCGACGAGGGAGACAGGCACAGCGGGCACTGCTTCGCGCCCGCGCCCGCGCCCACGTCCACGAACCCGCCTTCGTCGAACTGCTGCCAAAACGCCCGCCAGCCCTGCGCAAACCTGAGTGGGTTTGCGGATCAGTTTTGGGATGGCTATTCCCCCCCCCCGTTCGTGATAAGCCGTGAGGGTTTTTCCACGGACCCCTCTTCATTGAATAGGAAGACAGCGGGATGTTTTTTTCTAGGATTTGAGAAGCAGCAATAGCAGCCCTTGAATGCGATGTCTCGAGGAAGAAAACTAAGAGCTCGGCACTCGCACAACAAATGTTTTCCCTGTAGATCAATGGTGCGGTTGAAACCCAAACACACCAATATGGCCAGCAAAGACTTCAAGACTTTTTCATGAGCTTGGAGCAAACCGTACACCGAAAGTAGAAAGGGAAACTAGAGTTTTCGTCGACCCAGCATCAGTTCGTTCGAACGACATAATGTTTTTCGTTGACTGCACTACAACCCCTGGTTGACGTGGTTTTCAGGTGGAGAAATTTGGCAAATGATCATGATCAGAAGGTCCTACTTGTTTCGGTGTACGGTTTGCTCCAAGCTCATGAAAAAGTCTTGAAGTCATTCCTGGCCATATTGGTGTGTTTGGGTTTGAGTTGTGTACCGTGTCAGTCTACCTGAGGGTTGCTGGCTGTTCCTGACGACCTACGCGGTCGGGGAGGTTGCATCCTTTTATTTTGTTAGCCACATGCAATGTGTGAGGAAACTGAACCGCCCAAGGGAAACTAGAGTTTTCGTCGACCCAGCATCAGTTCGTTCGAACGACATAATGTTTTTCGTTGACCGCACTACCCTGAACCCCTGGTTGACGTGGTTTCAGGTGGAAAATTTGGCAAATGATCATGATCAGAAGGTCCTACTTGGGCGGTTCAGTTTCCTCACACATTGCATGTGGCTAACAAAATAAAAGGATGCAACCTCCCCGACCGCGTAGGTCGTCAGGAACAGCCAGCAACCCTCAGGTAGACTGACACGGTACACAACTCAAACCCAAACACACCAATATGGCCAGGAAAGACTTCAAGACTTTTTCATGAGCTTGGAGCAAACCGTACACTGAAAGTAGAAAGGAAAACTAGAGTTTTCATCGACCCAGCATCAGTTCGTTCGAACGACATAATGTTTTTCGTTGACCGCACTACCCTGAACCCCTGGTTGACGTGGTTTCAGGTGGCAAATTTGGCAAGTGATCATGATCAGAAGGTCCTACTTGGGCGGTTCAGTTTCCTCACACATTGCATGCGGCTAACAAAATAAAAGGATGCAACCTCCCCGACCGCGTTGGACCAGTAAAACTTCTCGAACGGGCGGCTTCTTTCGCGGTCTGCTCGTCCGCTCCGTAGCCGCGAACTACGGCGCGGGACGTACACGCGGGGCAGGCGACGTTGCCGCAGTTCCAACAGGAGAGCTTCAAGCCGTGCTCATGCAAAAAATAGCTGAGCCGCAGCTCTTGTCAAACCAGATAGGATATTTCCCCATTAGCATAAAACTCAAGAGGTCTAGGCATACGGCCAGCAAAAACCCTTTTACTAGTGCGTTTGACAGGTCGTCAGGAACAGCCAGTAACCCTCAGGTAGACTGACACGGTACACAACTCAAACCCAAACGCGCCATAATCGCCAGAAAACAAAAAACTTTTTGAGACGGTTTTCACAAGCTTTGAGCCAATAATAAAATCCTCACTCCTATGCTTGTGTCTGTCACTCTCGTCCACCGCTCCTGCTCTGCTTGCCGCGCGCCGTATAGTTGGAGCAAAAGGTGAAGCCAGAAAGCTGTTAATCTTGCTGCTGACCACATGAAGTGGTGCAAGCTACTTTGTTTCTCTGGACGGATTGGGAGCGGTAAACCTGTCGTTCGGATTATTATTAGTCTTCAAAGAAACAAGTTTCTTTTCCTACAAAGAAAAAGGGTGCAAACCCGGCATGCGCTCCCCGGTCCGCGTCCGACCAGTAGAACTCCTCGAACGGGCGGCTTCTTTCGCCGTTGATCCGCTGGGCGTACACGGAGGCCTTTATGCTCGACTTCCCGGACGGGTCGGTTGACACGACGGTGTGCCATCCGTCGACGGCAGCCGGCAGCTTCGGGAGGAAGAGCGCGAGGAACGGCTGCAGGTCTGCGCAGGCGCCCGCGAGGTGGATTTTGATGGCCCGGACAGTGCAGCCCCGGCACACGGTCTGCTCGTCGGCTCCGTAGCCGCGGACCACGGCGCGCGACGTGCACGCGGGGCAGGCGACGTTGCCGCAGTTCCGGCAGGAGAGCTTCGAGTCTCGGCCGCGGAGGGGCGCGGCGCAGACGTCGCAGGCTTCGGCGCGGCTCCGCGGCCTCCAAGGGACCCGGTGCGACGAGGACGGCACCTTCAGCCACCCGCTGGCCGGCACGGCAGCGCCGCAGTGCGCGCACGGGACGGCGACCACGAAGTAGTGCGACAGACTCATCGAGAGCTTCGCCAGCCGGTCCACGTGCATCGTCTCGCCGCACTCCGGGCACTGCCGGCTGCTCGTTTGCGCCGGGGCCAGCCACCACGGGCGGGGGTCCTCCGTCAGCTCGATGACAGGTCCCGCATCTTTCATCCCCCCCACCTCCTTCCACCCCTGCGGCTTGGAAAAGAGATAGTGGTTGCACTTTTTCAGTTTCAGGCTATCCTTAGTACGAACCTACAACGAAAACAGGATAAAGTGCTTCTTGTTACTTGTGTTTACATTGTTTTCGTTCAGGTTAGGAATTCTGACCCAAAGCCGTCTTAGCCTGCACAATGCATTGAAGAGCAACCTGCAAGATGTGGAATCACCTGTTTATTAGTAACTAATCTTCAGCCACCCGCTGGCCGGCACGGCCGCGCCGCCGTGCGCGCACAGGACGGCGACCACGAAGTAGTGCGACAGACTCATCGAGAGCTTCGCCAGCCGGTCCACGTGCATCGTCTCCCCGCACTCCGGGCACTGCCGGCTGCTCGTTTGCGCCGGGGCCAGCCACCACGGGCGGGGGTCCTCCGTCAGCTCGATGACAGGTCCCTCATCTTTCATCCCCCCCACCTCCTTCCACCCCTGCGGCTTGGAAAAGAGATAGTGGTTGCACTTCTTCAGTTTCAGGCTATCTTTAGCACGAACCTACAACGAAAACAGGGTAAACTGCTTCTTGTTACTTTGTTTACATTGTTTTCGTTCAGGTTAGGAATTCTGACCCAAAGCCGTCTTAGCCTGCACAGAAAAGCAACCTGCAAGATGTGGAATCACCTGTTTAATTCTCCTTCGGTGCGGTTTCCTTCGGAGCCGTAGGCGCCGCTCCGGTGTGCGAATTAAACTCATATTTAATGCGCTGTTCTACCAAACGGACCTCGGCTACGTTCCGTAGCCGGACGCTACGGGATCCTCGGTTGTGCTCCTTAGCTGGATTGCTAGCTCGATGGGATGAGCTGGCCGGCGTGTGGGCACGGGCGAATGTGGCCGCCATATGGCGGCTGCGGTTGCGGGCCGGGCCGGGCCGGCGCGACCGCGAGCAGACAGGCTGCGTGCGCGACCAATGCTAGCTGGCTTGCGCTGCCGTGGGCCCGATCGCGCCATTCACGCGGTACCATGGGATTGTCCCAATGGCTCCTATCTCAATGGTCCTTTGCCAGCAGAGACGAAGGCTGTGGGAGAAGTACTCCACGACAGAGGGCGATCGCCTTCCAGGACTGTCCATTCCAGGACCGCACCCTCTCTGGGCTGAACGACAGCGGCATTTCGTATATTGCACATGCGGATACATACCAGGCCGCGCGCCGGCGCAGGGGGCGTCTACTGCTCTGAGCCACCGGGCTGGCAATCGTCGCATCTCGGAGCTCGTGGCTCATCCGCGCGGGATGGGGGACGCAAAATAAGAAAAAAAAGCAAATAGTACTGCGGCGGACCTCTGTCGGCGGTTCGCTAGAGAGTGCCAAGCACGTCTCTAGCAGGGCAGTTAGCACGAAGCTGAGCACAGTCCCTCTTCCAAAGCAGTCAGCGCCGAAGCGGTTCACAGTCAGTGGGTATATCAGAGAGTGCAAAGCATGTCTCTGAAGGGCAGTTAGCACGAGCTGAGCACAGTCCCTCTTCCAAAGCAGTCAGCGCCGAAGCGGTTCACAGTCAGTGGGTATATCAGAGAGTGCAAAGCATGTCTCTGAAGGGCAGTTAGCACGAAGCTGAGCACAGTCCCTCTTCCAAAGCAGTCAGGTTCACATCAATGGGTATATTCAGAGAGTGCAAAGCATGTCTCTTGAAGGGCAGTTAGCACGAAGCTGAGCACAGTCCCTCTTCCAAAGCAGTCAGCGCCGAAGCGGTTCACAGTCAGTGGGTATATCAGAGAGTGCAAAGCATGTCTCCGAAGGGCAGTTAGCACGAAGCTGAGCACAGTCCCTCTTCCAAAGCAGTCAGCGCCGAAGCGGATCAGCCAATGGGCATTCAGAGAGTGCCAAGCAGTGTCTCGTATAGGGCAGATCAGCACGAAGCGAGCAGTCCCTCTTCCAAAGCAGTCCGCACTGAAGCAGATCATAGCAAATGGGTATGCAGAGAGTGCCAAGCAGTGTCCCTCTTCCACAGCAGTCCGCACTGAAGCAGATTGTAGCAAATGGTTTTGCAGAGAGTGCCAAGCAGTGTCCCTCTTCCAAAGCAGTCCGCACTGAAGCAGATCGTAGCAAATGGGTATGCAGAGAGTGCCAAGCAGTGTCCCTCTTCCAAAGCAGTCCGCACTGAAGCAGATCGTAGCAAATGGGTATGCAGAGAGTGCCAAGCAGTGTCCCTCTTCCAAAGCAGTCAGCGCCGAAGCGGATCACAATGGGTTCAGTCAGAGTTAGAACCCTTCGGGTTCCAAGAGATGCAGCGGAGAACACGCGCCGCACCTGGTACTCTGCTCGTCAGTTCCGGGAAGCGACAGTTGCGAGACACCAAAACAAAATCGAAGGATAATGTTAGGTAGGTTTCGCTTCTGCCGACGCTTGCACGAAATTAGCTGACAATAAACCTCCATTTATTAGTAACTAATCTTCAGCCACCCGCTGGCCGGCACGGCAGCGCCGCCGTGCGCGCATGGGACGGCGACCACGAAGTAGTGCGACAGACTCATCAAGAACTTCGCCAGCCGGTCCACGTGCATCGTCTCGCCGCACTCCGGGCACTGCCGGCTGCTCGTTTGCGCCGGGGCCAGCCACCACGGGCGGGGGTCCTCCGTCAGCTCGATGACAGGTCCCGCATCTTTCATCCCCCCCACCTCCTTCCACCCTGCGGCTTGGAAAAGAGATGGTGGTTGCACTTTTTCAGTTTCAGGCTATCTTTAGTACGAACCTATAACGAAAACAGGATAAAGTGCTTCTTGTTACTTGTGTTTACATTGTTTTCGTTCAGGTTAGGAATTCTGACCCAAAGCCGTCTTAGCCTGCACAATGCATTGAAGAGCAACCTGCAAGATGTGGAATCACCTGTTTATTAGTAACTAATCTTCAGCCACCCGCTGGCCGGCACGGCCGCGCCGCAGTGCGCGCACGGGACGGCGACCACGAAGTAGTGCGACAGACTCATCGAGAGCTTCGCCAGCCGGTCCGCGCGCATCGTCTCCCCGCACTCCGGGCACTGCCGGTTGCTCGTTTGCGCCGGGGGGCGGGGTCCTCCGTCAGCTCGATGACAGGTCTCGCATCTTTCATCCCCCCACCTCCTTCCACACTGCGGCTGCCGGGGAAATAGATGGTGGTCGCACGTTTTCGGTTTCAGGCTATCTTTAGAACGTACCTACAACAAAAACAGGGTCAAAAGACAAGTGCTTCGTTTTGTAACTTGTGTTTACACTGTTTTGTTCAGGCTAGGAATTCTGATCAGCCGTCTTAGCCCGCACAGTACATTAAAGCGCAACCTGCAAGATGTGGAATCGCCTGTTTGCTAGTAACTAATTTCCAGCGTAACCAAGGGACTCTCCGACGAGGAGGGCGCCTTCACACGCTGGCCGGCAGCTGCAGCTGCTGGGTAGTGAAAAGAGATGGCGGTTGCACGTTTTCAAGCGTTTATTGTGGTTTAGAGGTTCGGTGTTTTAGGGTCTCCGGTTGACCATTGAGGCTGTGAGGCAGGGTAGTAGGTATGGTTATACACTTTAACTACGGCTAGCCATGTTTGTAAGTGTTGCAACCGACACCAAGAAGGTTGAAGTATGGCTAAAGATAAAGTGGTGTCACCTGAGGGAGTAAGGAAGAAACTTCGAATTCGCTTCGAATTTAGTCTTGGGCCCCCCACGCGCATGCATGTTGAGCAGGGGTTGCCATCTCAGCCAGAAAGCTCATCCACGTCAAGGGCCTCGAAAGGGCAGTTCCTGGGTACTTTCTCGTACCACCCGACCCCACGAGACCTCTCAGACTCTTCAGCACGTGTGTCCCAAAGAGCCTGCCACCTGGACCCTGATTATCGGGGGTGTGCTTTGCCAAAAATGCAATGGCTCCAGCAAAAAGGCCCAAGGTGGCATCCTTTGCGGTGGTCTTCTGGAGTGCCTTCGCCCCTGGGGATGTTCTCGACTGGAAGCTGGGTGGTCTGCTGGACAATACCAGCCTGAGCGCCGGGTGAGGTCAATCCCCAGTCCACGTTAGTGTCTTCGCCCCTGGGGTTGTTCTCGACTGGTCTGCTGGACAATACCCCTGAGCCCCGGGTGAGGTCAATCTCCAGCCCACGTCAGTGTCTTCGTCCCTGGGGTTGTTTTCGACTGGTCTGCTGGACAATACCCTGAGCCCCGGGTGAGGTCAATCTCCAGCCCACGTCAGTGTCTTCGTCCCTGGGGTTGTTCTCGACTGGTAGCTGGGTGGTCTGCTGGACAATACCCCTGAGCCCCGGGTGAGGTCAGTGAGGTCAATCTCCAGCCCACGTCAGTGTCTTCGTCCCTGGGGTTGTTCTCGACTGGTCTGCTGGACAATACCCCTGAGCCCCGGGTGAGGTCAGTGAGGTCAATCTCCAGCCCACGTCAGTGTCTTCGTCCCTGGGGTTGTTCTCGACTGGTCTGCTGGACAATACCCCTGAGCCCCGGGTGAGGTCAGTGAGGTCAATCTCCAGCCCACGTCAGTGTCTTCGTCCCTGGGGTTGTTTTCGACTGGTCTGCTGGACAATACCCTGAGCCCCGGGTGAGGTCAATCTCCAGCCCACGTCAGTGTCTTCGTCCCTGGGGTTGTTCTCGACTGGTAGCTGGGTGGTCTGCTGGACAATACCCCTGAGCCCCGGGTGAGGTCAGTGAGGTCAATCTCCAGCCCACGTCAGTGTCTTCGTCCCTGGGGTTGTTCTCGACTGGTCTGCTGGACAATACCCCTGAGCCCCGGGTGAGGTCAATCTCCAGCCCACGTCAGTGTCTTCGTCCCTGGGGTTGTTTTCGACTGGTCTGCTGGACAATACCCTGAGCCCCGGGTGAGGTCAATCTCCAGCCCACGTCAGTGTCTTCGTCCCTGGGGTTGTTCTCGACTGGTCTGCTGGACAATACCCCTGAGCCCCGGGTGAGGTCAATCTCCAGCCCACGTCAGTGTCTTCGTCCCTGGGGTTGTTCTCGACTGGTCTGCTGGACAATACCCCTGAGCCCCGGGTGAGGTCAGTGAGGTCAATCTCCAGCCCACGTCAGTGTCTTCGTCCCTGGGGTTGTTTTCGACTGGTCTGCTGGACAATACCCCTGAGCCCCGGGTGAGGTCAATCTCCAGCCCACGTCAGTGTCTTCGTCCCTGGGGTTGTTCTCGACTGGTAGCTGGGTGGTCTGCTGGACAATACCCCTGAGCCCCGGGTGAGGTCAGTGAGGTCAATCTCCAGCCCACGTCAGTGTCTTCGTCCCTGGGGTTGTTCTCGACTGGTCTGCTGGACAATACCCCTGAGCCCCGGGTGAGGTCAGTGAGGTCAATCTCCAGCCCACGTCAGTGTCTTCGTCCCTGGGGTTGTTCTCGACTGGTCTGCTGGACAATACCCCTGAGCCCCGGGTGAGGTCAATCTCCAGCCCACGTCAGTGTCTTCGTCCCTGGGGTTGTTTTCGACTGGTCTGCTGGACAATACCCTGAGCCCCGGGTGAGGTCAATCTCCAGCCCACGTCAGTGTCTTCGTCCCTGGGGTTGTTCTCGACTGGTCTGCTGGACAATACCCCTGAGCCCCGGGTGAGGTCAATCTCCAGCCCACGTCAGTGTCTTCGTCCCTGGGGTTGTTCTCGACTGGTCTGCTGGACAATACCCCTGAGCCCCGGGTGAGGTCAGTGAGGTCAATCTCCAGCCCACGTCAGTGTCTTCGTCCCTGGGGTTGTTCTCGACTGGTCTGCTGGACAATACCCCTGAGCCCCGGGTGAGGTCAATCTCCAGCCCACGTCAGTGTCTTCGTCCCTGGGGTTGTTTTCGACTGGTCTGCTGGACAATACCCTGAGCCCCGGGTGAGGTCAATCTCCAGCCCACGTCAGTGTCTTCGTCCCTGGGGTTGTTCTCGACTGGTCTGCTGGACAATACCCCTGAGCCCCGGGTGAGGTCAATCTCCAGCCCACGTCAGTGTCTTCGTCCCTGGGGTTGTTCTCGACTGGTCTGCTGGACAATACCCCTGAGCCCCGGGTGAGGTCAGTGAGGTCAATCTCCAGCCCACGTCAGTGTCTTCGTCCCTGGGGTTGTTCTCGACTGGTCTGCTGGACAATACCCCTGAGCCCCGGGTGAGGTCAATCTCCAGCCCACGTCAGTGTCTTCGTCCCTGGGGTTGTTCTCGACTGGTCTGCTGGACAATACCCCTGAGCCCCGGGTGAGGTCAATCTCCAGCCCACGTCAGTGTCTTCGTCCCTGGGGTTGTTCTCGACTGGTCTGCTGGACAATACCCCTGAGCCCCGGGCAGCCCACTCGCCCTTTCCGAACAGTGCAAGAAATCGCCCCGCACCCCTGGTTCTCCTTGGAATTCCAAACCCTGCAGCTGCCTTGGGAGAGGAACGGTCTTGACTTTTGCATTTTCATTGGCACATGACCGATTCACTTGCATTCCCTCCATGTCTTTCGAGCATGTGGTGTCATTCATACTCATTCTAATCGGCATCCCTCTCTTGAATCGCGAACGATCCCTTCCGTGGGATGTTAACACCGCCATTTGAGATTATCGAGGCGAGGTCATGCCAGATTAGTTAGCTATGTCACTAGAGCGGAGTGCCGCTCCGATTCAGAATGTGATTGACTCACTCTAGTGATTAGCGTTCTTGCCTTATGAATTTTGCGGAGCCTATCCTACAAGATTGCTATGCACTTCTCGTCCAGTGCGCGCAATTCTCCTCCCTCCCGCTTCGCTACACCTGATTATGCTGCCAACGTACCGATTCTCAGAAGCCGACTACAAACCGTTAGCACGCGAAACAGGAAACGTGAAAACACCCGACAGCACTAGCGTTTTTTCTTTCTTCCGTTGATGGCCCACCCGTTTACTTTACAGGCGCCTTTCGTGGGGAGGGGGCGTTCATTTGTTTCCAAACACGGATCTTCCGCTCGGCTCTGCGGTGAACGGGGTACCCCCTCACATTGTCTGCGCACGGCGTGGCCTACATTGCTTCTCGTACACGGTTGGAACAGGGGGCTGCTCTATTTTGGTTTGACTGGACACGCAAATACGGGATTTGCTGTTCCATTTTTGTGTTCCCGACGATCCCGTGGGACGTTGGTGTCTTCCGACCCTTTGCTTGATTTGCGAGGTCCAGCTCGATGCGGGGGGCTGGCATAGAATACCGGAAATGGGTTTATTAGTGAAGGGCCAAACGCTCACCAACCCCAAAATCAGCCAAAAACTTCACTATTTTGGCCGTTCAGTAATAAAAACGGGAGCACCTTCGTGGTAGGGTAGCGTTCCCGGTCACTCGGTCGCCAGGTTTCCGTTTCATTACGACACACCCAAGTGATTGTGAAGGATTCCAGGGCTTGGCCCCCCAGTACGCCAGTCGCACGCAGAAGGTCCGTTTTAACTAGTGAACGATCAAATGTTCACTAATTCTGAGCTGAGAACTCCACTAATTTGACCGCTCACCCAATAAAACCCTTCACCAATAAAGCCCTTGACTAATAAACCCATAAACGGTAGCTTTACTGGATCGGGTCAGACTTTAACTCATGCTTTGAGCCCTGGATGCCCACTCCCGCTGCCTTTCCGCTGGGCTCTTTGGTGGCAGACCCCGTTCGCATTATTTTTATTTGCTGGGGTGGTCATGGTCATCGGGTTGACGGGGGGAATCACAAATTGTCATGGGTCAACTTTTGGAATCCCAAAAAATCAATCCAAATATCACAAAAAATCAAGAAAAATCACATGACATCACATACGGTCAATTCCAATCAGAAAATAACGCAGAGGAACACAAAACAACGCAAAATGCAGGATTCCTTCAAACCTGGCTACCCTGCTGTATCTATCACCTGTCAGTTGTGGCTTACCACGTTGTGACGTTGCAAGAAGTGTAGACTGCTCACGCAGCAGGCATAGTGGGCGTCAGAAACGCAACGTTCTGGGCACGAGACGACATGACTGGGGCGTCTATGCGTATGGAAGGCTGAACTCTTCGCATTCCTTCGGGCACATCGAAGTAGTAGCGCAAGTCAGACAAAGAGGAAGGGGTAAGATAAGCGGCACGAAACTCTCGAATTCTTGACTAGCCGGACAGATCGCGGATTTTCTTCTTTCAGTAGATGAGGGAAGATGCAGTTTAATGTGAAGACACAGGAGGGGACGACAGAGTAAACACGAAGAAAGCGCGACTACGGCGGGCGGAAGTCGCTACGTCGGAGGCGCGGCGCGAACCGCGGCCCTGTCACAGAGGATGACTGCGCCGATAGTGACGCAATCGGAGGCGTTCTGGCTAGCAGGCTGACGGCTGGTTCAATCAAACCCGAAATTAGTACTCGGAGGAAAAGTCGTAGTTTAGTGTTCGGGGCAGATTTTCCCAGGTTTACTCTCCCTTTAGCCCCTTTCACCCAAAAAGACTTGATGCTAGCATCGGACCGGACAAAAGTTGGACCGCACGACGACAAACCAATTGGACCATTTTGTCCGGCCCACCTTATTTCCGCCCGGGCACGTTTCCACGTAGTCGGGGTTGGGCCGAGGGGCATCAGGTGAAATAAGAAATGTCTCTTGCCAAATGGGTAGCCGAACGCGAGAGATGCGAAGCACTCGAACAAGCCGTGGCAGGAAACGGCGCGGTGACAAAGAAGCAGGCGTTGGCGATCCAAGCAGAAGTGCGCGACAAGAACAAGGCAAAGAGCACTTCGCCATGGCAAGAAGGGGGTGGAGTGGTGCGAAACCGACAAGGAAAAGATCGTGAACTACGTAAGGGCGAACGGCTTGAACGGTGCAATCAGGCAGTGGTCAGCGGACGGGAACGAGAGACCGCTGTCCAAAGGAGGCGCGAAGCGGTTTTATGACGATTCTGTCAAACTCGATGACGGGAAGACAGTGGCGGGAAACAAGGGGCCGTCCGGCCCTGTTGTCAGAAAAGCAGCTGTTCATGCTGCTTACTGTTGCCCGGGTGACTGGCGCTGTGACTACGTCCTTCGTCAGCAACTCAGCATGAGGAATAGTGAAGGCGTCTGCTGAACCGGAGTGCTTAGAAAGTGCAAACACTCTGTCGGTAGACTGGGCTCATACTTTTTCCTTCACTGTCGGCCAACCTCGATCCACCTCGTTTACACTCTGCATTTTTGCGTTTGCTCTACCAAAGCAATGGGCCCTCGGCACGACAACCACAACCGATCGCGATCAAGCATCCTTTCGCTTGTGATTACCTACCACAGGGCCATGGCTACCAATGGTTGGTGCTTGATGGGACACGGCGGGGTACGCAGTGCCGCGCAGTGTTCTAGAACACCGGTGGCGGGCTCATGCGCGACGATATCAAACTACGGAGGTGAAGCGAGTGCTGTTCAGTGGCCAGCCGCGAGATTTCACTAAGTACACAGGACCCCCCGAAAAAAGTTGGACCGCGAGAGCTCAAAATAGGTGAGTTGGCGTTTTGTCCGGTCCAACTTATTTCTGTTTACGGTATCTGCTACTTGCGGATGCTGGTTCCTTTGCTCGTCTGCTGAGTGGCCGGCGACTTCTGTCTTTTGGCGCCTGCTTCTTTGGCCTCGTCTCGAAGTCTTTTCTTCGCCTTTGGGGATAACTGCCAGGGACACTTTTTCGTCAACCCAGGTGAGGCTACGCTCTGTCGCACAATTGTCGTTGTTGTACGCCATAGCATGCAACAAGTTATTCGCCCCTTTCATCACATCGAGATCTCGCCGGTTCATCACCGAACATGTCCCGCACGAGTTGCCGCTCACTGCAGAAGTCCCCTGGCGCGGAAGCAGCTGCAGCAAACTGCGCAGCAACGAAAAGCCAAAAGTTCCTCGATGCCTGAAAAGTTCCTCGATGCCTGAGGACAACTCGGCTCAAAAACTGTGACGCGACGGGCCCGTCGCATGAGCCCGTCGGTGAACATGTAGGAATCTCATTGGTCCATTCATGCACGTCTTTAATTAGAAGACGAGGCATTTGGCTACCTTAAGAGAGTCATAGAGTAGATGAGGCTCAAAACGTGGTTCACGAGGTCTGCAAAAAACTTTTGCAGCGCAGGCACAGACTTACCTCGTGCGCCACTGACAGCAATTCACGACAAAGCCCATTCAAACATGCGCTTGTCCCCGACAACACGCGTGAGCGCGTAGGCTGCAGCCGTCAGTCCACCGAAGCGAATGCCGCTCACTTTCTCCCAGAACAAGGAACCTTGCAGAACAACGGACTTTTTACGCAGCCACTGCGTGAAAGCCGCGTTGTCGTGGACGTAGCCGGACAGCTGCTTTAGCTTTGAAGCGAAGTCGCTGTCGCTGCCCCTGTCTACCTCCGTACCGCACCCCAGCCCTGTAGAGCGGGTACGACATGTTTTTGCCGGTCTTGGCATCGGTCCAAGTGGCAGTACTGCGGTACCCGCTTTTGCTCCAGCTCAGAGGAGTGGCAGCTGTTTCCAGTCCAAGAACTGCCGTTCCGACAAGGCGGGAGAAGAGCGCGTCTCGCAGGTACAGCTCTCGCAGGCAGAGAGCTCGTGCGGTGTGCCGCGTCAGGCTTTGTATTCTTATCGGGATACCTTCGTCTGCGCATTCCTGCGCCAAATAATCTGCTGCGCGTACAGCTTGTCGTGTGCTGAGGGGACATGCACTGAGGAGACTCCGACCGAGAACGTCTGCAGGAAAGGGGACAACGGGAATCGTAGATGCTGAAGCTGCACGAGAGTGCACAGGGTCCTGCAATACGACGCGGCTGAAGCAGGAGACGGGAATACCGGATCCCAACAATACCCACTCGTCACCGTTGTAACCGAATACAGTCCCAGAAGAAAGCTCCATCCCCAACAATTCGAGCTTGGAGAACAGATCTGCCAAATCCATGCACCCCACACTCATCTGCACGTGACCGCGACGTGCGTAACCGGTTCGGCAGGGCTGCGACATTGGCTGGGTCCATGGTGCTGAAAGCATCCTCTTTTTTCCAAAAGTGGTTGTGTTAACACTCTCTAAAAAAAACTGCCCACAGGTAAACCGCTAAAACAGGTGCACTACAGCATCTGCCTGCTGACGACCTCACAGAAAATCGTTCTAGATCACAAGGAATCAGTAAAAATCACAAAAAAATCGTTCTAAATCACAAGAAATCAACAAAAATCACACGGAATCACAACAGATCACATGACAGCCCATGATAATTTGTGATCCTCCCCGTCGACCCGATGACCATGGCCACCCCATTTGCTTGCGAATTATTTTGGTGCGATCGCGCGCGTGCGCGCGCGAGCCATTGTTTGCTGTGTCAAGTGGGTGGAGGCTCCCAGACTGGTGGTTGGACGGGTGAGATGCGGTATCATCTGCATGCACAGATCGGACAAAGTGAACCCTCATGGTTGAATGGTCGAATGCTTCTCGCAGCGACGTCCACCTCCACAACCCCGTCCCCCATAGCGCATCTGGGCAGTCATACAGCGAGGGAAGTGGCTGGAAACAATTGCCTCGCTTTTTGTTCCAAGCCAGACAAAAACAAGCCAGACCCTCAACTGAAGGCAGGCTCAACTGGCAAACTAAGGCAGACAGTCAGACCACTGCTCGACCGCGCACTACTTCCGCGATTTTTCAGTCATTGAATGCGAGACTAGTTCAGACAGAGTCAGAGACCTGAGCCAATATAGGAATATAAAGGCCCGCCACAGGTTCGTGCAATGGGCCAACCGCGTGTGGCTTCTGCGTTTCTTCAGGATTCGAATCCCACAAACGGTCAGGCTATGTTCAAACAGCAACTCAGACTGAAAGCCTAGTCCGAATAACGAACAAGACTCGCACCGCTGTGCGCCCTGATCGGCGGGAACAAAAGCGGATGAGACACGGCGTTGGACACGTTACGTTCCAGGCACGTTCTTGCAACTTCTTCCCCTCCTGAAGCCCCGGCGGTGTGAAGCATGTGAGCGATGGGTGCCAGCTATAAGGCACTCCTCCGTTGACAGAAGCAGACTGACAGCGGGGCAACGTCCGACTACAGCGCCTCTGCCGAGCTTCCCTCTCCCAAGCTCTATCCCACAGCCAATCAGTAGCAACGACGGGCGGTGTTTACAAATGGCAGGAAGCAATCAGTGCAAGCTGATGACTTGCGCCTACTAGGCATTCCTCATTCAAGGAGAATAACTGCAATCATCGATCCTCATCACGACGCAAGTTCAAAAGATTTCCCATCCTCTTCAAGATAGGTAGCCGGAAGGCTCTCAAACTCGTTTAATGCGTCAGTGTAGTGCGCGTGCAGCCTAGGACATTTAGGAGCATCACAGACCTGCTATTGGCTCGCTCTTCCGCGCGCTATAAGTCGCGCGCAGTCCCCTTAAGAAGTAGTGCGCGTCTCGGGTAACAGGGTTCCGTCCAAGGCAGTGTGGGGGCTGGCTCCGGGGCCGGTGCTCAGCTTCGTGGGACCCAGGCTCTCCGGGGATGGGAATGGATCCACTGATAAAACAGCAGAAAGTGTCCCCCTGGTGTTGCAGTAGGTGCATTCCCACCCTCGGCGAGCCCGGCCCGGAGGACCATCACAAAGGGAGGTGGTGTCACGTGTACCGACAAGTTTCTTGTGGCAAGACAAGCGGACGACAGGCAAAAGGATGACCCGAGCACAAGCACAGTGCCGAGAACCCTGTTTGGAAGGCGGCACATCCCCTGAGAGAACGACCTGCACCATCACAAAGGGAAGTGGCGTCACGTGTACCGACAAGTTTCTTGTGGCAAGACAAGCGGACGACAGGCAAAAGGATGACCCGAGCACAAGCACAGTGCCGAGGACCCTGTTTGGAAGGCGGCACATCCCCTGAGAGAACGACCTGCACCATCACAAAGGGGAGGCGGCGTCACGTGTACCGACAAGTTTCTTGTGGCAAGACAAGCGGACGACAGGCAAAAGGATGACCCGAGCACAAGCA
Source organism: Diplonema papillatum (assembly GCA_030068145.1). Taxonomy (NCBI): domain Eukaryota; phylum Euglenozoa; class Diplonemea; order Diplonemida; family Diplonemidae; genus Diplonema; species Diplonema papillatum. The sequence goes on along the minus strand of JAPJBO010001146.1, from coordinate 12,470 downwards.
CAGTGCCGAGGGCCCTGTTTGGAAGGCGATTTTGCGGTAGTCACGCAATCATGGCACATCCCCTGAGAGAACGACCTTGGCATCGTCACAAGGGGGAAGGCGGCCAGGCCCCACTCTGTCCCAGATGTACACGTGGGAACGTCCGCGCAAGCTTCTTCAGTCGTCGAACGCGACGAATGGGTGATGGAGCAGTTCCTCTGACGACGGGCGGTCAGACGGGTTGATGGCACAGCAGCACGAGATGAAATTCACGCACCGTTCACCAACTTGCTCCACGGAAGGGAACTCGGAAGGCGGGCCTTGGGCTTGCGAGATCATGAACATCGCTGCGTGTGGTGTGGGAACAGGTGTAAACTACCCTTTTCCATAAGCGTTTCTTATGATAAGTCCATGCTAGTTCATGTGGTTCTTGCACTCAGAAGAACTCAATGCATGACCGATGTTGTGGTTACCAATCGCCCGTACAGGCTTCACGTGGTAGACAGGGGAAAGAATGAAGCCCCAATGCTGTCACTGACGAGATTACTCGTGGGGAGTCTTCGTCGTGTTTGGGCAGAACACTGCTTCTCGTGAGTCGGTGGGGACCAGGGGTGCAAACCTGTCATGTCGCTGGACTTCGGCCACGGTAGCTTGCCAGTTGTCATCTGGATTACAGTCGCGCCTAAACTCCAGATATCTGCGCTCATTCCATCGTATCCTTCGTCATCACACAGCACTTCTGGGGACATGTAATACAAGGTCCCCGCAACAGTTCGACACGCTTTTTCCTGTGTCGGTGTTGTTGGATGAATGCTACTGCGAACAGGCCAGCGTGTCCAAAGCAGTTCGACACACACACGCACAGGCAAAACGCCCGTGCCAGAGCACAATGGGCAATCATCACGAGCGGGCGGCAGGAGCCTTGGCAGTAACCTAAAAAGGGCGGGAAAATGAGCTATATTCCGCGCCGGGATTACCCACAACTGGGTTTAAACACGCACACACACCACACATATTCAGGGGAGATAAAAGGTCTGGGCAGGCGAGAAAGGGAAACGTGCGCACGACACAGCCGGCAGTGTCCACGCCCGGAAGCCGAACACTGCCGACCCCATGGACTAGAGCGGTGCAGAGAAGCGGAGGAAGAGAGACAATGCTGCCTCAGGAACCACTCCAGCCCGCATGATACTCCAGGCCCCCATCAGCAGCCCGGTGCGGCTTCAGCAGCAACCTAGAAGAAATCACGCGTGGACGCACTCCAGCTAAGAGGGATGCCACGTCAAAATACCTTCGTAACACACACACAGGGGTCGTCAGCATTGCGGAATGCTTGGCGAGAAGTGATTCTGCGCCACTTCCCCGTGCGAGCGAGTCTCGGAACAGGACTCAAAACTGGCGACTGCCGACCATGACGGGATTCTGCGCCACTTCCCCGTGCGAGCGAGAGTCTCGGAACAGGACTCAAAACTGGCGACTGCCGACCATGACGGGATTCTGCGCCACTTCCCCGTGCGAGAGAGTCTCGGAACAGGACTCAAAACTGGCGACTGCCGACCATGGTGGGATTCTGCGCCACTTCCCCGTGCGAGCGAGAGTAGCGGAACAGGACTCAAAACTGGCGACTGCCGACCATGACGGGATTCTGCGCCACTTCCCCGTGCGAGAGAGTCTCGGAACAGGACTCAAAACTGGCGACTGCCGACCATGACGGGATTCTGCGCCACTTCCCCGTGCGAGCGAGAGTCTCGGAACAGGACTCAAAACTGGCGACTGCCGACCATGACGGGATTCTGCGCCACTTCCCCGTGCGAGAGAGTCTCGGAACAGGACTCAAAACTGGCGACTGCCGACCATGACGGGATTCTGCGCCACTTCCCCGTGCGAGCGAGAGTCTCGGAACAGGACTCAAAACTGGCGACTGCCGACGATGACGGGTGCATGCACCAGGAGTTTGGAGGCCAAGCTCATTGCACAGAGAGCTTGCCACATCCTCGGGTGAGATGTGCCGCCTGTGTAAAGACACTCAGCTGTTGCACGGGGCCAAAAACCCGTGCAGCTAACACCGCAAGATGAAAACAGAAGTCTTGAGCCGAGTGCCGGATGGAGAAGCTGACAGCCTCCCACGCTCTATCCGTCCCCCGAAGGATCCCGCCCCACCCACCCTTCGGAGAGGAGTCACAGGACCCAAAAGCAGCGTGTCGGAAACTCAAAGCCGACTGGTGAAAGTGACAAGTGGGCTATACTTCGTTCAGACGTTACCCACTCAAAGCCCTGAACTTAAACACACACACACACACACACACACACACACACACACACACACACACACACACACACACACACACACACACACACACACACACACACACACACACACACACACACACACACACACACACACACACACACACACACAAACACACACACACACACACACACACACACACACACACACACACACACACACACACACACACACACACACACACACACACACACACACACACACACACACACACACACACACACACACACACACACACACACACACACACACACACACACACACTCAATGGGCTATATTCCGCGCAGGGATTACCCACACACACTCAAAGCCACACCTTCTTCCCACTCTTCAGCCGGTCTATCTGCTTGCTGCAGCCGAAATCGCACAGCTTGAGCAGTCCGTTTTGGAGGTCGACGAGGATGTTTTCCGGCTTGATGTCCCGGTGGCAGATGCCCGCGCTGTGAAGCGCGTGCACGCCGTTCACGATCTGCCTCGTGTAGTCCTTCACGATGGCGAGCACTAAGCCGCCGAACCCGCGGGTGACCGCGGCCAGCGTGCTGCCGCCGACGTACTCCATGAAGATGGTGAACACGCCCTCGTCCGGTTTGAACTGGGAGCCAAGGCACTGGACGATGTTCGGATGCCGGACGGTCTCCATGAGCCGGATCTCGCTTTGCGCGCTCCTGATTTCAGCGAGCAGGTCGTCTTCTTCGCCGTCCTCGCCTTCCCCTTCACCGGACAGCCGCACCTCCTTCACAGCGATGAACTTCCCGTTGGGCAGCGACCCGAGGTACACTTTCGCGAACGATCCGGAACCCAGCAGCGCTCCCTTCTTCGTCAGGGCCAGCAGGTCGTCGCTGACCTTGCCCGTGCTCCGGCTCTTCTCCGACGCGGCCCACTGGGCGATCGCGTCCAGCGGGGCCACTTTGGGATGCGCCCGCAGGTGCCGCATCTGCTTTTCCAAGCAGTCGTGGATCCGGTTGTCCCTCAGGTACTGCACGAACGCGTTTTCAGCGGCGTCGTCCGACATCGCGGCGCAGCAGGAGAGGGGGGGTAAACGGAACCTGGCAACTTTTTATAGTTAAAGTTCGGATGTGAGAATCCGGGATGCTAGAGTCTTTTCGGGTGACTAAGTTCTTTGGAACAAATACGTATCAGGGGTGTGTGGGGGGGGGGCATGCATGGCTTCTTTCGTGTACACTTTACTTCCAGAACCCAGCAGCACTCCCTTCTTCGCCAGGGCCAGTGTTCGGATGCCGGACGGTCTCCCTAAGCCGGATCTCGCTTTGCGCGCTCCTGATTTCAGCGAGCAGGTCTTGTTCTTCGCCATCCTCGCCTCCCCCTTCACCGGACAGCCGCACCTCCTTCACAGCAATGAACTTCCCGTTGGGCAGCGACCCGAGGTACACTTTCGCGAACGATCCGGAACCCAGCAGCACTCCCTTCTTCGCCAGGGCCAGTGTTCGGATGCCGGACGGTCTCCCTTCGCCAGGGCCAGTGTTCGGATGCCGGACGGTCTCCCTAAGCCGGATCTCGCTTTGCGCGCTCCTGATTTCAGCGAGCAGGTCTTGTTCTTCGCCATCCTCGCCTCCCCCTTCACCGGACAGCCGCACCTCCTTCACAGCAATGAACTTCCCGTTGGGCAGCGACCCGAGGTACACTTTCGCGAACGATCCGGAACCCAGCAGCGCTCCCTTCTTCGTCAGGGCCAGCAGGTCGTCGCTGACCTTGCCCGTGCTCCGGCTCTTCTCCGACGCGGCCCACTGGGCGATCGCGTCCAGCGGGGCCACTTTGGGGTGCGCCCGCAGGTGCCGCATCTGCTTTTCCAAGCAGTCGTGAATCCGGTTGTCCCTCAGGTACTGCACGAACGCGTTTTCAGCGGCGTCGTCCGACATCGCGGCGCAGCAGGAGAGGGGGGGTAAACGGAACCTGGCAACTTTTTATAGTTAAAGTTCGGATGTGAGAATCCGGGATGCTAGAGTCTTTGCGGGTGACCTGTTCTTTTAAAGCAAATACGTATCAGGCAGGTCGTGGGAGGGGGGCAATGCACGGCTTCTTTCGGCACACATTACTTCCCCCTCATGCTAAGATTATACGCCTTGGGATTCCATGCGACCGGAACCGCAAAATTGGAACGAGATCCCACTTTTTAGCAAGTCCCAGAAGAAGCGCGGCCGCCCATCCCAGGTATAACGTTGTCGCCGCAGTAGCGACGGTCATAAGCGAGAAGACGATAGCAGACTAGTGCCGCATCATGTCAACTCTTTTCGACTTCCAAGAGCGGCAACGGTAAGATATGCTTCGAAATCGCAAAATTTCAGCCCCAGAATGCCAAAAAAGAGCGAAGGCACTCCATAAAACTGAAAATGGGGAAAAAGTGGAAATTAACCTGTAGGTGCTTGGTCGGAGTTGGGTTAAAGCAAATACGGATTAGGCAGGTCGTGGGAGGGGGGCAATGCACTTACTTCCAGCAGTCAGGGCCAGCAGGTCGTTGCTGACCGTGTCCGTGCTCCGGATGGGCTCAGTCCTCTAACCGAGGCTTCTGTAGATCAATTTCCTCAGCAGGTGATTTATCGGGGCACGAGGACGACAGGCGGGCTCAGTCCTTTTATCGGGGCATCTGTAGATCACTCACCTCAGCAGGTGTTATACCGGCGTACGAGGACCACAGTCGGGCTCAGTCCTTCAACCGGGGCATTTGCAGTGCAATCTCCTCAGCAGGTGGTATATCGGGGTACGAGGACGACAGGCGGGCGCAGTCCTTTTATCGGGGCATCTGTAGATCACTCACCTCAGCAGGTGGTATACCGGGGTACAAGGACCACAGTCGGGCTCAGTCCTTCAACCGGGGCATTTGCAGTGCAATCTCCTCAGCAGGTGGTATATCGGGGTACGAGGACGACAGCCGGGCTCAGTCCTTTAACCGGGGCATTTGCAGTGCAATCTCCTCAGCAGATGGTATCTCCTCCAATCGGGGCATCTGTATCGGGACAGTCGGGCTCAGTGGGCATATGTAGATCAAACTTCTCAGCAGGTGGTATATCGGGATACGAGGACGACAGGCGGGCTCAGTCCTTTAATCGGGGCATCTGTAGATCAATCTCCTCAGCAGGTGGCATATCGGGGCACGAGGACGACAGGCGGGCTCAGTCCTAACCGGGGCACGAGGACGACAGCCGGGCTCAGTCCTTTAACCGGGGCATCTGCAGTGCAATCTCCTCAACAGGTGGTATATCTCCTCCAACCGGGGCATCTGTATCGGGACAGTTCAGTCCCCTAACTGGGGCATATGTAGACCAATCTCCTCAGCAGGGTGGTATATCGGGGCACGAGGACGGCAGGCGGGCTCCTTCTCTTTCTCCTTCTCCACCCCTTCTCTTGGCCCTTCTTGCTCCCAGTGGCTTTCCGTTCTCCCCGGCGCAAGCACGGCCCGACCCCCGCCCCTGACGATTCAAAAGCTTAGGCAGGTCGAGGGAGGGGGGCAATGCACTTACTTCCAGCAGTCAGGGCCAGCAGGTCGTCGCTGACCGTGTCCGTGCTCCGGACGGACTCAGTCCTCTAACCGAGGCTTCTGTAGATCTATTTCCTCAGCAGGTGATTTATCGGGGTACGAGGACGACAGTCGGGCTCAGTCCTAACCGGGGCACGAGGACGACAGCCGGGCTCAGTCCTTTAACCGGGGCATTTGCAGTACAATCTCCTCAGCAGGTGGTATAGAGGACGACAGCCGGGCTCAGTCCTTTAACCGGGGCATTTGCAGTGCAATCTCCTCAGCAGGTGGTATAGAGGACGACAGCCGGGCTCAGTCCTTTAACCGGGGCATTTGCAGTACAATCTCCTCAGCAGGTGGTATAGAGGACGACAGCCGGGCTCAGTCCTTTAACCGGGGCATTTGCAGTGCAATCTCCTCAGCAGGTGGTATATCGGGGTACGAGGACGACAGCCGGGCTCAGTCATTTAACGGGGGTATCTGCAGTGCAATCTCCTCGGCAGATGGTATATCTCCTCCAACCGGGGCATCTGTATCGGGACAGTCGGGCTCAGTGGGCTTTTGTAGATCAAACTTCTCAGCAGGTGGTATATCGGGGTACGAGGACGACAGGCGGGCTCAGTCCTTTAATCGGGGCATCTGTAGATCAATCTCCTCAGCAAGTGGGTGGTATATCGGGGCACGAGGACGACAGGCGGGCTCAGTCCTTTAATCGGGGCATCTATAGATCAATCTCCTCAATGCTTTGGTACTTTGACCCACCCCCAACCATGGCCACTGTCGGAACTATTGGTTGCGAATAGCCCTCCCTTCCCCTTCTATTGTGTGTGCGCAGAAAAGGATACGTGAAGCGAACCAGTAACGGTTACCGACCTACGTGAACTTGCATGTTCATCGTGGCGCCTCAGGACACGAAAAGCAGGAGGAGGGTGGGCTTGTTTGTGTGCTGGCGCCGCTGGAGGCAGGGCATTAATATATTTTGCATCACGGGCGGTTGGGTGGAATAAGCAGGGAACGTGTCAGTTAGACTTTGGTGGAGACTTAAGCTAATGCCCTGAACTCACCGGGGAAAAGAAAATGAAACAACAAGTGGGGGTTTGGTTGATGTACACTACCTCGGATTGGGTTGAACAGGATTTGTGTTGGGCGTCTGTAATAGGAACCTTCCCTCCTGGGATCTCCCAGGTTGGACAGGAGCAGCTATGATGAGTAAGGCCAGGAACTGGTATCCCTCTGCGAAAGGCTAAATACCTCCCGCAGGCCGATAGCGATCAAGTGCAGTAGGACGGAAAGACTTTGGAAAAATGGTCAATAGTTCCCGAAGCTGACGAAGTGGTGAAAAATTGCAATCTCGATCATTCCTTCACAGGGGGGGGGGGTGGTTTATCATAACTATGCTCGAGACGCGTTTGCTGGAAACATTCGGATCGTCCAAGCTTCTGTTGCGAGACGGCTTGCCGGCTCTCTCAGTTTTGCTCGGATTGACCAGGATAAGAATCTCGTCAAGTCGTGACTATTCTGAGTGCTGGCAGGAGGCCATGTTTCAAAACTGCGGGGTTCGTGAAAGGCAAGCCGGTCTATCCCCAGAGATCATGGTGTGCCGTGATAAGACAGCTCCAAGCAGTTCTGCGAAGCTCCACGGGATAGAGAAGGATCTGATAGGCGTGACAGTTTGACATTAGAATGCAGAATATCTGTTGCGATGGCCTGCGTTAGTCACCAGGTGCCGCGATAGACAGCTCCAAGCAGTTCGATGAAGTTTCAGAGGATACAGATGAAGCCCACATTACACCGTGATAGTTGACATTGAAAAGCAGAATATCGGTTGCGATCGTCACGTACCGCGATAGACAGCTCCAAGCGGGATACAGATTGACCTGATAGACCATGTTACACCGTGATAGTTCGACTTTGGAATGCAGAATATCGGTTGCGATCGCCACTAGGTACCACGATAGACAGCTCCACGCAGTTCTATGAAGCTCCAGGGGATACAGATAGACCTGATAGACCACGTTACACCATGATAGTTTGACATTGCAGTGTCGCGATAGCCCGCATTAGTCACCAGGTGCCGCGACAGACAGCGGCACGCAACTCGATGCAGTTCGAGCGGATAGGGGTGGACCGGCTTGGGGTGTTCACGCGTGAGCGAAACCATAAAATACTCGAGGGGCTGCCTTGTACTTCGAAGGAGGCTAGAGGGGGAGAAACAATACAACTACAAAGTGGGTCGTTTTTGTAAACGCTTACGCCCGCCACTGAACCCAGTTTCGCCTGTGTTTCGTGTGGGCTACAGCACATTCACCTCCTTTGATCTTTTGCAGCTGGCAGCCTCCTCAAGTATTTCCTACAAAGCAGACAAAAAAGAAAAAAAAGGCCACGCATAGATGGCCGGTTGATAACGTTATATAACGTTATAACGGTCATACCGTTATATAACGTTATATAACGGTATATATGAGCCAATTCACCTAGCCCCCCTGAAAATGACTTTAGCTCGATTACGCGTCGATTACACTCGATTACACTCGATTACGCTCGATTACGCTCGATTACACTCGATCAACTTTTGGGTGAATTGGGGGGGTACTGCAGTAATTGATTAACGGCGTAACACTCAGGCAATCTTGATTGGTCGGTTCAACGTACCCACTAACGCACCTTCTTCCGGGGCTAAAAAGGTGCTGATGACAGGATATTGAAATCGGAATAAAAACAAGAATATTAGTCTGAAAAAATGCCCGAGACAGGCCGTGCAGCTGGAGACCAGGAAGTTCGGGCTGACTTGCGGAAGCAGGTTGTCGAGTGCATACGGGCTCGGGTACCAGTATCTCGCATTAGCTCGCATATATTCAATTTAGCGCAGCTAGTACTTGGGCCTTTCGGCATTCCGTGCGGGCCAGTTCCAGGCGATAGGGCTGTTCGCCGAGCGCTTGGTAGGCACCTTGTCCTCGGTGACATGGAGTTTCTGCTCCGGCTTGGGGGTGGTGACTTCGTCATTGCCGGGGATGCAGGAGAGCTTCCGGGGAGCAAGGATATCCTCTGCCTGACGTTCTCGTACCTGGACACGATGGAGCAGAGGTGGAGGACGCGGCTTGTGCTTGCAGCACTTGTGCGGCAGAAGGATCCAGCAACGACGACGAAGTATCTCCAGTACGTGCTGGACTACTTTCAGAAGCTGCAAGAGTCGCTCCTTGCCTTGGGGTTCGATCTCCCTGGCGATGCACTGCTCCCAAGGATGAAGAAGGTTGTTACAGACAGAGGCCTCTTCACGACGGCTAGTGAGTTGTACGCCTGTGGGGCCGTCGACGAGGTCATCATGGAGCCCGTGCATCGCCTGCACCTTGCTGACAAAGCCGTCCAAAAATGTCTGGCGACCGACCTTCCTTTGCGATCACTCATTCCATTGGCGTATGATTTCATCGCAGGAAACGATGCCTTCCACCACTGGCTGGAAGAAAACGCTGGCGTGAGCCCAGCAGGCGTGTTTTGGGCACCAGTCAAAGCCGGTCGGTTTTCAACACTGACGGCCGGAGCTTACAGCCTTTCAGAAGAGATTCGGGGAAAACCTCTTGCCGAGTGGGCGCGGCTTTATCTTTCCACGCGGCAAGTCCTGCTGTACGCGTCCAGCCCAATAGCAAAGAAGCGTGTGCCAAACCGGTTCCTCAAGCTGTATGAGGCCCTCGTGGGCACGTCGTTCCTTCCGAAGCTCCGCGTCCTCCGCTTGCTGTTCACGTCGCTCTGCTATCCTCTGACGCACTTGCTTTGGCATCTTGACCAGCTCGGCACCGTCAAGGAGGCGTGGTGCAGCATCCTGTGTTGCCTCTGCAAGAATGTGGGTGACCACGATCTTCAGAAATTGGTCGTGCAGGGCAAGAAGGACTGGTTCGGATGCGTCGTCCCGTTGCAGATCCGAGTGGTGGAAACCGCATCCAAGTCGAAGCTGAAGTTCGGTGTTGTGGAACTCGAAGATGTTTTCCTTGTCGAGGACAAGCCTGGTGCAAAGCTATCTGGATACGCAGCAGCTTTAAAAGACGCCCTCGCTCCCCATCGACAGTCCGACATACCCCAAGAAATTGAGTGTACTGCAGTCTCCGAGGAAGCCGAAGTTCTGGTTGGGCACGTAATGAAATACGTGCGGCATTTCAAGCGCCTAGAATTCGACAAGTACATCAACATGTCGAATGCAGCCAACGCACCCCCGAACTGCAATCCGAATTTAACGGAAACCCCTGTAGGTGTGGTGAAGCAGACTGTTGAAGACTGCAAGAACCAGACTGTCACCGATGAGGTACTCAGGGGTATAGCTGTTATTCGAGGAGGAAACGAACCTGAGATCAGCGAGTGGCTGCTTCGGGACTGCGCCGTTTCGACTCTTTGTGATACGGTGTACCGTTCATGGGAAAACTGCATTGAAAGGTCCCACCGCCTGGCAGACGAGTTCGAAGCACACACCCAGCGAAAACAGAATCTTGCTGATGAAAGCCAGCGCAAGCGCGATGCAAGGGAAGAGATCGCGAAGACACGCTTGGAGGCAATCGAGCAGTTGACCCCGAAGGAGATTGCTGAAAACGGCACTCGCGCATGCGTATTGAGTCAAAGCATGAAGCGACGCCTTCCCAAAAAGGGCAAAATGAGCGACCTTCTCGAAGCCATCATCGCCTTCGACAAGTCCGACTTCAAGCTGCCGACTACCTACGGCAAGGTCGGGCGAAAGCGTCCGGAGAAGCCCGGGGGAAAGCACTCTGTGAAACGTCGGAAAAAGAACCCTACGGTTAAGGCTGGGAAATCATCGAACAAGTCAGGCAGTAGTACCTCGTCCAATGGGTCCGACAATTCCGACGAGTCCGACAATTCTGACGAGTCCGACGAGTCCGACAGCGCCGACGATTCGTCAAGCGCTGACTCCTGATTAACCATGGGTCACTTTAGCTTCTCGTTCCTCTGCTCAAGTAATTTTGTTTGCGGTCAGCAGGCTCATTTTCATTCAGACGACGTCCTCATTCTTGCTGCTCTTACATAAACCATCTGGCCTGTACGGACTCTACGAAAACGCATGCCGTCATATGTTTGTCCCATCTCTCTTGCGTTCTTGTCGTTCTCTATCAGTGGCTGTCGTGCATTCGATGCCTTGTCTCGAATGTTGTGTGCGTTCAAGCGTGTGATCTGGTTGTGCTTCGCTTCGTGCTGCATTGATAATCTTTCATTGTGAACTTTATTGCAGGGGGTTTGAATTCTAAGATGCCGCGCGAGAATGAGATCAGCTTCACCATGAAGGTGATTTGGGGGGAGCGCACAAAAAAGCTCCTTACCAAAAAGGACCGAACAGCGGCCGCAGAGGCCGTTTTGTACGTTGAGCAGGGGGGTGACGACCTTGCGCAGTACGTCAAAAAGGCACGAGACGCAGCGGTGCCGATCGCGCGAAGGGAGGGCTTTACTGTCTCCCTAGCCCCCACCGCCGTTCGGTACACGCTGCCGAAATCCGCCGCGCGCCTCGACGACGATGACACCGGCATCCGCGAGGTCGTTGGGCCGGCGGACTTGTTCGCAGCAGCCAGAGCGGACGCACGACAGCTTATTGTCGTGCTGGACGCAACCGAGAAGCGGGCGGCAGGCAAGCAAGCGAACACAGCGGCCCAGCTAGCCGCTAAGTTAACCGGCGCCGACCTGCAACCGGCCTTCAAGGTCGGTAAAGGCATCTCGCCCACCGTATCTTGCGTGGGATGCTCAAAGGTGGTGTTCGTCGCCAAGGAGGGGGACAAGGACAAGCTCAGGCTAGCCCCCTACGAAGCCCACATAAGCGGCTGTGAAAAGGGCGCCGCTCTGCTGGAGAAGACCGCGGTGGCTGCGGTCGAGAAGAAGCGAGGGTCTCATTTGCAAGACTCTCGAGTTGGGGCTCAAGCGCGACGAGAGGAAGAAAGGCGAGCCGCTGCCGCGAAAGAGGATCTGTCCAGCTACAGATCTCTTTTCGACATCTGGAAGAAGCCGAAGCCGACGAAGCCTGCAGGCACGAGCACAGCCGAAGACAGGGCCTCGGAGCTACCGGATGCTGACCCGCCGGGGGAGCTACCGGATGCTGACCCGCCGGTGGAGCTACCGGATGCTGACCCGCCGGTGGAGCAACCGGATGCTGACCAGCCGGTGGAGCTACCGGATGCTGACCAGCCGGTGGAGCTACCGGATGCTGACCCGCCAGGGACTGTCCTGGTGAAGAGGAAGGCAGAGGAGTGCCAAGAGCCGAGGAAGAAGCTCGTCTTTCTGCTGTAGTGCTGCAACGCAAGGTGCGGATTTCGTGTGCTTTCGAGCGGCCTAGCGCTTCTTCTTTTTTCATCATCGTTCATCATCCCGTCTTGCTAGGCTGCTCACAGTCGCTCGAAGATCTTTGTCCCTTTTCGCCACCAACTCGCCTGCAGTCCCCGAAAGCTTCCGGTCTCATATGCACATCGCCCACTTGCCTGCGGTTTCCGTCCCTCGTATGCTTATGCTTGGCACTTCTGGGGCCAGACAGTGGTCAACATGGTCGCCCATGGGCCAGTCAGGGGTCCACCAGTGGTCGAACCCAAAATACTAGTGTCAATCTCGATCACACTCTACAACGCTCTACTACACTCTACTACACTCTATTACGCTCGATTACGCTCGATTACACTCGATTACGCTCGATTACGCTCGATTACACTCGATCAGGGGGTAGGTGAATTGGCTCATGTG
>JAPJBO010001145.1:0-64223 GCA_030068145.1 Diplonema papillatum | reverse complement strand
GAGTTTCAGCTTTCAGCAGAATGAAAAGAATGCGGAGGGTATATGAGTATCACACAGCAGGGTTCGTTTGTGGGAGGGATCGTGGGGGGGGGGGGGGGGGGGAAGCCGGTAGAGAGAGAACCCTCCGCGTCGAACCTCCACCATCTACGCCGCTGGCTTCCGGGAATCGGACACGGTGGGCTTGGGGTCGCCACGACTCTTCCCCAGGTCGTGTTGCTAGGCGATGGGTTTCACCTCGAGGCTGGGCTCACGTTCCACGTGTGGAACCGTGTGGATTTCCCCCCCATGTGTGCTCCCACGTGTGGATCCACAGGTGCCGGGGAATGGTTTTTTCCCCCCCCCCCAAACCTGAAGCGTGGACACCGAAAACGGAACGTAATCCCTACCTCGAGGCGAGTGCGGGTTGCGAGGGCTGGGGGGATAAACTTAGTTAGTGTTCAGGCAGATTCTTGCCTCTCGTGAGGGGGGGGGGTTGCAAGAACGTGCTTGGAATGGGTATGTGCTCAACACCGCACTGGTCCCGTCTGCGCCGTGTTTCGGTCCTTTAAGCCACGGACACATAAGGCAGACCATCATCAGCGCGGAACCTGAGTGTCTGCAGACAGGACTGCGGTGTGAGTCTGGTTCATGCATGCATGGGGGGGGAAGGGGGTTGCAAGATCTTGCTTGGAATGGCCGTGTACCAGCCGGTTCATCCCCTGCTAATAGACTGCCGATAGAGTGTCATAATTTGGATTGGTTTTGGGTTAGCATGAAAAGAAAATCTGTGGCGATAATCTGCATCGCCGCTGATGAACAGCGATAGACAACAACAGCCGGGGTTCGGCCTGTAACCTAACCCCCTTACGGACGGAGGGGAAAAGGAGGGTTGCCCAGGGTGCAGCCCAATTTCCGGGGAAGCTCTGGGTCAAACCCAAGAGTATTGATGACTTCCCAAAATGATGGGGAACCTGCGGGGGGAAAATCTTAGTTTCGTGTGGGGGGACTCCTTGCCGGGGTTTCGTCACACATCTGCCCGCAGCCGACGCTGTATCTTCCTGACGTGACTCTGGAGGCACGTTGCCCGAAATCCAGCTGGAGTTCTGCCTTTTGCGTATTGTGGTTTAGAGGTTCGGTGTTTTAGGGTCTCCGGTTGACCATTGAAGCTGTGAGGGATGTAGGCATGATTATACACTTTTAACTACGTCTTTAACGACAGAAATTTACGTCTCCCGTCCGTAAGGGGGTTGAGCCGTCGACACGCGTGGACCATCAGCACGGAACCCGTGAGTTTGCAGACAGGACAGCGGTGTGAGTCTGGTATGTCAGGCGGCTGTTAGTAGCTCGTCGCAACCAGGACCCACCCATGCTACCGGGGGGGGGAAACATAGTTATCTGTAGGCAGTACATGTCTGCCTGGGGGAGGGAGGCTGGAACGCGGATTGTAGAGATGGACTCAGGGGGGGAAAATGTTTCTTGGGTTTGCGGCGGCTGCAGAACCGCATGCAAGTGTGGTGCACCGACCTGCACAATCGAACCGGTTCACTCGGTGAAGACGCCAAAAACTCTAACAAGTTCAGACTTCCATACTTCGGCTGCCAGGCTGTCACACGTGACAGATGCTTTTTTGGGGGTCCATTGATGCTAGCCTGCAACCAACCAGTTACTCCTTGGCCTTCCTTCGGGCCACGCTGGCGAAAAGGCCGGATGCAGATGTGCATGTTTAGTTTTACTGCCAAAGCTGAAACAACATTAAAACCAAAAGGCAAAGCCAGGCCGTCGGTCTAGTTTGACTGTGGATACAACTCCGACAGTTTGATTGCACTCATGATTTCGAATACACGCAAGAGCAGATAATAATAAAAACAGTCCTGACTGCGGAGAAGAAGACTTTAGACTGGTTAGTGGTGTGAGTAGTTTCCAAATGACTACAAAAGCGGCATCCGGAAAGGGTGGGGAGACGGGGACATAGGGATATAAGGGAGTGGACAAAAGCAAAATCGCACAGAAAGGGGAAAGAAGACCGCTGATTCTGATTATTTTTATTTTGAATAAGCAGGAGCTTATTAAGCTCCTGCTTGACACTCGAGGAGGCCGCCGGCTTCGAAATCACGAACCCGCTGGATACCGGCAAAAGTTGCGCTACAACAATGCGCGACAATAGAGTGACGCCTTTTTCTGGCCGCCGCCCCGCTCTCATGGTTTGTACAAACGCGTTCGCGTACACTTGCTACGTGTGTACAGGTGTGTCCAAAAATTGGGGAACCTTCAAGAAGACATCCCAGGGCCGAAATAATTGCATAATTTGAGAGCACCGACCACACCCGGTCTCTTCATTCGACGTCACCCAGCCACCTCCTCCGGAGTCACGCAGCGAAAGGCTGCGGACACTCTGCTACTCAACACGCGGCCTGAAAGGTGTGACGCGAGGCGGCTCAATCGCAAAGGAGGTTGAAGTGTGGCTAGAGATAAAGTGGTGTCACCTGAGGGGGGGTAATCTCACGTGATAAAGCCGTTAAGCATTGGGAACTTTTAAGTACACGGACCACACGGATCATGAAAAGACTACATTATAGCAAGAGGAGCGTTGGCACTACTACTACTCGTTCCCTCGTAGCTCGCCGGGAACGGGCTCTCCAGTGAAACTGGGTATGTTGCCGTTTCAGATTTGGGTTTTGGGTGCATTGCCTCATGTGTGAGGCAATGCATGAAGTGTGACTTAGACTTTGCACAAAACACAGATAAATCTTGTTGCCGGACGTACGCGAGCAACAAAAGTCGAATCAAGGCGGCCTCTCCGAGTGGTTCTGGTTTTTGTTTCGAATACCAAACACACTTGGCACATCGCTGGCAAGTGGAAACAGAGGAGGAGAAAAGCGGGAACGGACGAAGAAAAAAACAGCAAAAAAAAAAAGTAAAAAAAAAAGGAAGGGTAGAGCGCCCATAGGAGGACCATGGGGGTCACACGAAACAGTCTCTCGATCGTTCCGACGGACGATGGGGGGGGAGGCGAGGAAGGCCGAAAGCTCGGATATGATGGAAATGCGAATGAGATCACATCTTGGGAAGGCGTGCCAGGTTTCATAGCACGGTGTGCTGCCCGTCATCATGAAACCGCATACGTAAAGTATACGAAGCAACTGTATCAAAGAGAGCGCGAAACGAATAGCTGGGCACCACGACACGGCGTCTGCGGTTGAGTGTCAAGTAAGTTGCTATATCCTTGATCACTTCAGGACGGAGGGGAGCATAGTTAATTTGGGGGAAAGGGGGGGCTCCATGGCAAACCGCAGGTATCCGCTGAGAGCTCGGATCAGGACTTCTGCCGGATGAAGGGCGCACTTCAAAGATTTGTGTCAGATCTTTCCAATGAAGCAGACGGCGACCACTTTCGACCATTATCCGGCCTCTCGCCCGCGAACTTTCTTGAATTAACTATACCCCCGTCACAACTATTGTTTACCTACGAATATTATTAACAATCGAATATTATTAACAATGAATTAATTTCATATTTTGTAAGTTTGTGTCACAGGAAGTGGCTTGTGCTGCAGGTAACCACCAGTTGAGGCCCAAAGCCGTCAGGGCAACGAGAGCCTGTGGTGGTAATCAACTACGAGCAACAAGCGAGTTGAACCGACAGGTTCAGCCGCTAACTTGGCCTTCGATGTTGTCGAATTGGTTGTGTCTAGTCAACTTGTCAGATGCTGTTCCGGTAGACAGCCGCAATGTTTAGTAACAACTTTGTGAAGCACGTTTCGATGACAACTCGTGATAGACCGAAGAGTACAGCACCGGGCAATTCGATGCAGCTCTAGGGACTAGGGATGGACCTGATAGACCGTGGTGGACCGTGATTCACTGTGATAAACAACGGCAGGCACTTCGATGCAGTTTCAAGAGATAGGGATTTCAAGAGATAGGGATGGACGGGCTCATATAAGTAGTATACCATACTGTAAGAGTACCGTCATGACATGTAAAATCAGGTTGTCACAATTTGAGAAAATTTAGAGATCGTTTTTCGAGCCCGGCCTTTTTCCGCTCTCATGGTTTTTTGATTTGTACAAACGCGTTAGCGTACATTTGCTACGTGGAATACTACCTACTGTAGTCGATAGCAGTATGCATCCCTCAACACTTCCGAAGAAATAACAAACCATGTGCGAGCGAGGTGGAAGAGCGGTGGCTGTTCCTACGCTTCTTCGTTGAGGGCTGTAGGTCGCACCCGGCCGGCGGACGCTTTCTTGTAGGCGACCACACCCACGGCCACGACGCCGACGAAGATCAGGCACCCGACGATGATCCCGGCGATGGCGCCCGTGGAGATCCCGTCGTCGCCGTCATCAGCGTCAGGCGGCGTCACCGTCACGCCGGTGAGCGTCGCCCCGGGCGAGACGGCGGTCGCGAGCGTGCCGGCGTTCTGCTGCACGGTGGCTTCGAACTCTTCGGGGGTCGACGAAGTCGTAGCGCTGAACTCGAAGTCCCACACGGGGGCCGCCTGCAGCGCTGCTCCCACGCGCTTCACCGTCGTGAAGCTTGCGGAGGTATAGCACACGCCGGTGCCGTCGCACACTCGGATGAACTCAACTTTGTCTCCCGTCTTCCGCATCTCCGTGAGCAGGTTCGAGACTGCGAGCTCTACGTTGACTCTCGTGAACAGAGTGTTCTCCGGGAGGCTGAAGCTCACCCTGAAGCCGAACGTATAGGGGTTCGGACTCAGCGTAGGCACCGGCGTAGGCACTGACGTAGGCGCCGACGTAGGCGCCGACGTAGGCGCCGACGTAGGCGCCGACGTCGGCACATCCTCGGGCGTGGGGGTGGGCGCCATCGTTTCCGGGGCATCGGTCTCCACGACTTCATCCGCGGGTGCGTTGTCGTCCATGGGCGGCATGGCGTCCATGGGCGGCATGGCGTCCATGGGCGGCATGGCGTCCATGGGCGGCATGGCGTCCATGGGCGGCATGGCGTCCTTGGGCGGCATGGCGTCCATGGGCGGCATGGCGCCCATGGGCGGCATGGCGTCCGTGGGCGTCATGCCGCCCATGGGCGGCATGGCGTCCATGGGCGTCATGCCGCCCATGGGCGGCATGGCGTCCGTGGGCGTCATGCCGCCCATGGGCGGCATGGCGTCCATGGGCGTCATGCCGCCCATGGGCGGCATGGCGTCCGTGGGCGTCATGCCGCCCATGGGCGGCACGTCGTCCATGGGCGGGATGTCGTCTATGGGCGGCATGTCGTAAGCATCGCCCATGCTGGAGGCATCATCTTCTCCTCGCGCCACCGAGGCGGCGACAAGGCAGACGACGAACAAGCGGATGGTGAGCGACATCGTGCGGAGTGTGATTATTTTCTTTTCTTTCTTTGTGGTGCTGAAGCGGAGGTCGGGGAAGAAGTATTTAACTTACGGATGGGCTAGCTGGTGTAGCCAGCGAACTATTGGTAGCTGGTGTGGTCGGTATAGCCAGGGGGAACTACGGGGGAACTACGGGGAACTGACCTTGGGGTGTCTTTTTCTTTGTACCTACCCCCCCCCCCCCGTGTTAGTGTCGCCTCCGTTTCTCCCTTGTCAGTGTCGCCTTTTGTACTGGAGACGCGAGGCGACACTAACACGGGAATACGGTTTTCAATAGGGTTCCCCGTATTTCTCCGAATGTCTCCTCCTGACCTAAGCAACAGAGCTAGGGCACCTGAAAGACTTGACACCGATTGACTGAAGCTTGTGGCAGAAAGCAAGCACCGCTTCTCATGACTGCGAGAGTCATTGACCTAGATTCGACTGATCCGATACTGAACCAGCAGGAAACAAGACGGGCAAGAAACCCGTCTTGCACCATCTATAAACATGCATGACCAAAGCACAAGCCTGCAGAGGTGGAGGCTGATCTACGAACGCAGAGTGCGGTTGCTGGTACCCCACACGTCCATGAAGAAGTTGAAAGCTTCCTCGCGTGATCGACAGGTGTTGATTTCACCTCGCCAATGTAAATCTGTGCTCAACAACGCCTCCATGCAAACTTAGAAAAATGGTGGTCGTCTTTCGCCGACTGAATGGGATTTCAACACGATATTGGTAGCCGGTCGAGTAGTGCTGTTGCGTAAACGATCATCTCGTTCCGAAGCCAGACAGTCCCTCCACTGGTCCTCGAAGAATGGGGAGGGAGGTACAACCGCATACTTGCCACGGACGAGTCGACAGTGTTTCCCAGAAGAAACAACTCGAGCCCCCGGTGCGGTGGAGAACAAGCGCAAGTACTCGAAGAAGCATGACAGGAGAACTGACATGGGGTCTAAATTTTGAGCCAACAGAGGAAGGACCAAAACAACACCAAAAACGTGCGAGAACACATCCGCGTGCGGCCTTGTTTGTAGCGGGAGACAGTGTCAACGAACGCGCTTTTACATGCCAAGAAAGCACGCGATGTCATGGGAGTGTGCTGTATGTAGACTTCTGCCCTCTACTTCCACGACTACCATCCGGCTACGGCATTCTGGTCCAGGATGGCTGGTTTGCGGGTTTGCAGTTTTACTGGTGAGCATCGGAAGAATGCACAAGGGAACGTAACTGTCTACCACGGTGCCAGTCACACCAATTTCCCTTCACCCCTGGTCACACCCCGTGTAAGTGTCGCCTTCCCGTGTTAGTGTCGCCTTTTTGGCGAGTACCGAGTGTGTGCCGGCTTGGCAAGTCATTGGATAAGTAAAGCGACAACACCCTCGGAAAACGACGTGAAGTGTGCGCGACTCCAGCATTGTTGACGGCCAGGCATGTTAAGTGAGTTTGTGATGTGTGACTTATAGTGTGTTCCTGGGTGGTGGGGGCAGGGTAGACCTATATACCTGGCCGTTGTAGTTGGTCACTGTGGCATGCTGATTTTTTTGAATTTTTTCACCTTCAAAAAAATCAAAAAAATCAAGGTCAAAAAATCAAAAAAATCCAAGGCCTCACAACACTGCCCCCCCCCCTAGGGCTATGTTGGCAAGTAAACGCGTTTCCATCCGTTTTTTCCAAAACATGGAAACGGAAACGGAAACGGCTCCTTGGTTTTGCAGCTACCCACAAACCACGCTAACACCACCAGGGAATACTACACGGTGAGGACCAGTCCCAGAAGTTGGAGCTAAAGAGGGTGCCCGAGTCACACCCGAAAAGCGGGTGTAACACCCGCTTTTTTAACTCCCGCTTTAACTCCAGCTTCTGAGGCTGCTCAGGGTGTGTCAACTTGCAGCCAAAACCGAAAAGACTGTCGCGCATACGAACCTTGCCGAGAAACTTCACGGGGAGGTCTCCAGGCCCAGTTCTCTGAGTGCTTGGTTGCCACCACTACGAAGGACCGCGTAGTTCGGGACTACTTCGGAGACAGCACCGTTTGCACAGATAAATTTGTTTTGCTGGCTCGTTGGGAAATACCCCTAAAAAATTTCCCCCCCGCCCATCCGAGGTGTGGTCACCTTACACACCGCAATCTGCAGCAGCCGTTTCCCAAATAAGGAAACGCCGTTTCCTTGAAAGTATGGAAACGGAAACGGAAACGGAAACGGGAAACGTTTCCGTTTACTTGCCATCATAGCCGGGCCCCCCCCCCTAGGGCTATGTTGGCAAGTAAACGCGTTTCCATCCGTTTTTTCCAAAACATGGAAACGGAAACGGAAACGGAAACGGAAACGGCTCCTTGCTTTTGCAGGCTACCTGCAAACCACGCTAACACCACCAGGGAATACTACACGGTGAGGTCCAGCCCCAGAAGTTGGAATTAAAGAGGGTGCCCGAGTCACACCCGAAAAGCGGGTGTGCCACCCGCTTTTTAACTCCAGCTTTAACTCCAGCTTCTGAGGCTGCTCACATCCCGCAGCAGCCCCGACAGGGTGTGTCAACTTGCAGCCAAAACCGAAAAGACTGTCGCACATACGAAGCTTGTCGAGAAAATTAACGGGGAGGTCACCAGGCCCCATTCTCTGAGTGCTTGGTTGCCACCACTAGGACCGCGCAGTTCGGGACTACTTCGGAGACAGCACCGTTAGCACAGATAAATTTGCTTTGCTGGCCCGTTGGGAAATACCCCTAATTTTTTTTTTTCCCCCGCCCATCCGAGGTGTGGTCACCTTACACACAGCAATCTGCAGCAGCCGTTTCCCAAATAAGGAAACGCCGTTTCCTTGAAAGTATGGAAACGGAAACGGAAACGGGAAACGTTTCCGTTTACTTGCCATCATAGCCCTAGGGGGGGGGGGGCAAACTTTTTTCGACAAAAATGAAACTGAGTTAAGCCGGCAGCATGCACCCATGCATGGGGGCCCTGAAGGGTCCTCTGGGGACAGGAATTTCATTTTCCGGCCTAGTTTTCGACTGAGGAGGCTTAAAAGATAGGTGAAACCCAATTTTCATGGTTTTGGACCTCGCCACTTACTAAATAGCTGCTCGTCTCAGATAGCACCTTGTTCCTGCAGTTCTGCGCTTGTTCCTGCGCTTCTGACCACGGTTCAGTGCTCCTGAACACCGCTCCTGACCGCGATTCTGCACTCCTGACCACGTTCCTGCCCTCCTGGCCATGCACCTTGGTTTCTGAATCTATCAGGGTGTGTGTGCTGGGCACTCGTGTTTGCACAATGTCTGAGGGATCACTTGATTGCGTCGGGAGTGGCGGTGTTGGGCAGCTCGATGGGCTGACAAAGGCGTGTCGTCGTCGGTCGCAATCGGCTGCGAAGGTGTGCGAGGTGTCGCGGGTTCGCCCGAGTGTACGTCCATCCCTCCTATCCCGTTTACTCCAGCTCTTGCACCCTTCACCTGTCTGGTGGACAAATGACCGCACTTCAGACACCGGTTCATTGTTTCTAGTGGTATTTCGTCTGTATATCTGCATTTCAGGGTGGTGAAGCGGAAATTCTAGACTGTTTCTTGTAGTAAGCGGTCGGTTTTTTGAAGTCTCCGTTTGACTTGTGAGGCGAGGGGGAAGGGGGGGGTGTTTTCCTTTTGTGCTGTTAGAGCAGGGTCTGGGCAGTGTGTTTTCATTCTTTTACGTACTTTGTGTCGCTTTTACTTTACTGTTTACTGTCATATGTGGTTGCGCATCCGTGTAACTTCGTTTTTGGCGTATGTGACCGACACCAGGTCCACTGCGTTGTGCTAGTGGTCCTGGGCCCCCCACGTCCTACACGTTGAGCAGGGGTTGCCGTGCAGTCCGTATCGGTCTACGTGTCAAACCTGTAGTTTTCTTCTTTGTTCTTTTACGGGGAGGGGTAACAGTAAGGGGGTTCAGGGTAGGTAAAAGTAGCGGGACGGGTAAAAAACGGCCATTTGGTGTCAATACAGGAAAAAAAATGAAGGTGTGGGAAGAGGGACTGCTTGTTGTCCTCCGCAGTTTTGTTCGGTCAAATTCTGTCATTTTTCTGGAAATTCAGTAAGTCTGACCATCTATGTAGTGATTCTGACCAGCTATTTGGTGAATCCGACCGACTATTTAGCAAATATGACCAGCTATTTAGTGAATCTGAGCACGGGCTATTTAGTGAATCTGGCCATAAAACTGGTGGTTTTGGCCTGTTTTTCCAACTTTTCGCACCCGCCAGTCACCGGTGAGGGCATTGCTGTGGATTTTGGTGTGTGGTGGTGGTGTCCAGATTCGGGTGTTTTCGACAAGATCAGGACCACAGGTGCTGCACAGGACAACTTGTGACCCCCCGAGCGACCGAGGCCTATAAGGGGCTGAAAATGCCTCGAAAAGGCACAAGAGGGCACAATTATGCACCACAGACTGCCAAACACCCCCCACAAAGTCATCATGTACCGAAAAAATGCAGTTGGTTTTCAAAGATTGCCCTAAAATTCACCATAACGCGAGAAAAAGGCTAAGTGGCGAAGAAAACAGAGTTTGCCCCCCCCCCCCCAGTGCTGATGCTAAGGCCCCTAAACTCGGCATCGTTGTCAGCCGGACGGCAACGAGGGGTGGGTGGGTGCCCCCCCCCCCCCCCCCCCCCCCCCCCAGGGGTACCTGTAATCCGGGGCCCGGGCCCTGGAAAATTATCCAGGGTTTTTGGCCCTGAACGATTACCAAAGGAAAAACTCTCTGGTACGAGATGCAATTCGTTTACAATTCCATTCCAGGGCCCCAGACTGTCCTTGAGCTCAACGGATTCAAAAGCGTTCAAAAACGTCCTCGGAATGTATTTTTCGACACAGCCACGAAACCTGTAGGAGGTTTTCAGGTTCTGGCAGGTCGAGCTGGCTGCCTAAAACCACGGCTCAGCCACCCAAGGTCACAGGTGGCAAGGTGGGCGTTGAAAAAAAAAATTTTTTTTTGGGCCGGAATCCCTAAAAACCCGCATTTCGGAAAGTTTTTGTCCCACATTTTTCCCAGGGCATTTTGACCATTTCACCTTAGAGCCTCCGCCCGCTCAGCCCCTATGGTAAATGCACGACTGTGAGCTTTTTTTATCAAATTTTATCAAGTTTATTTCTTGATTTTCTCTCGTCTTGCTCTCCGCTTGTTGTGGAAGCTGCAATATTGAAGATTCCATCCTTGGATGGCGTGATTACCGTGGGCCTGGACCCTATCGCTAACCCGGGGCCCGGGGCCCGGGGCCCGGGCCCCGGAGACCCTGGATTTACAGGTACCCTTGCCCCCCCCCCTCCAGGGGTACCTGTAACTCGGGGCCCGGGCCCTGGAAAATTTTCCAGGGTTTTGGCCCTGAACGATTACCAAAGGAAAAACTCTCTGGTACGAGATGCAATTCGTTTACAATTCCATTCCAGGGCCCCAGACTGTCCTTGAGCTCAACGGATTCAAAAGCGTTCAAAAACGTCCTCGGAATGTATTTTTCGACACAGCCACGAAACCTGAAGGAGGTTTTCAGGTTCTGGCAGGTCTAGCTGGCTGTCTAAAGGGTACCACGGCTCAGTCACCCAAGGTCACAGGTGGCAAGGTGGGTGTTGAAAAAAAAAAACTTTTTTTTTGGGCCGGAATCCCTAAAAACTCGCATTTCGGAAAGTTTTTGTCCCACATTTTTCCCAGGGCAATTTGACCATTTCACCTTCGAGCCTCCGCCCGCTCAGCCCCTATGGTAAATGCACGACTGTGAGCTTTTTTTATCAAATTTTATCAAGTTTATTTCTTGATTTTTTCTCGTCTTGCTCTCCGCTTGTTGTGGAAGCTGCAATATTGACGATTCCATCCTTGGATGGCGTGATTACCGTGGGCCTGGACCCTATCTGGACCCTAGCGCTAACCCGGGGCCCGGGGCCCGGGGCCCGGGCCCCGGAGACCCTGTAAATCCTTGCCCCCCTCCTGCAGGGCCTGTGTGCAGCAGGGTGGTGACCGCTCTAAGGTGGTTTCCTCAGCAGCGACCAAGAAAAAAAAATTTTTTTTGGCCCAAATCCTCCCAAAAAAGCACTCGAAAAAAAAGTTTTTTTTGACCCACTTTTTCCACCATTTCACCTTAGAGAATTTAGCTAAGGTGGGTCCCACAGTAGGTCCACAGTGGGTTGCACCAGGAGGGGGGAAAATTTTTCTTGGGTTTGAAGAGCGCGTGGTGCTTGCACCACTGAGGCCAGGTTATTTAACCGCGGATTTCGTGAAGGATTGTTCAGGAAACGGTCGCGAGCGAAACCCGACCAGGTAACGACCATTTCACTGTCTTCTTTGTTTTGTGATGCGAACATCACAAGGTGCTGTCCGAAGACACCTCCCGTGAGACCCATTCTGTAACCCAGACTTTCCCGATTGCAGGGGAACCCCCTGCGCAGCGACTCGGTGCGGCTTCAGACCCGCAGAGCGAAGCAGCGCGAGACCCCGCAGGCGCGACGACTTGCGGCTATGCAGCGCATGACATCTGCCACAGCGGCGGTGTCGGGTGGGGCAGCACGTGCCCTGATGCGCAGCGACTCGGTCCGGTAGAAGGTTCCCTGGTGGGACACGACGTGGCGTGCTCAGGCGGCGCGCTACGACCCGGCCCGGTTGAGGTTTTTGGGGAGGCGCCATGTTTCAAATGGGACCTGCCCTTGGGATGGCTCCCGGGGCGGTGAGCGGTTTGACCCGTCTTCATGTTTTACAGGATTCGCTCCGTCTGCTTTAAAGCAAACCATTGTTCCATTGCCGTGTCCTTGGAGTTCTCCGCAAGGACCGTTTTTCATGGGGGTGCTTCACCTCCAGGGTTGTTACCACCAGTTGGTACCGCGTTTTCGTGGTCTCTTCCTCAGCCTGGCGTTGCAGGGGGGATCAGCTACGCCAGGTGGGCCTGAAAGCTCCGGTGCAGCGGCGCCTGTGCACCACATCTCGGGAGTTTCGGCTCCGCAGGGATCGTTTCGCTGGTGCGGAGTTTAGGGTGGCAAGTTCCGGTTTTACAGCTCTACCCAGGGCTTAGGCTCCGTTTTCGGTCTCGGAGAAAAAACGTGTGGTCTACATGTGGGCGCTTAAGGTTCGATGGGGAAAAAGTCTTTCCCCTTATGTGCGACGGCAAAAAAAAAAAAAAGCGTCGCTAGGTAGCTACTGGACTTGGCGACACCTGGCTGTGCGGCCTTGCCGCCTAGACTCCCCTGCATGTGGACCAATGAATCAAAATCCACATGTGGTACCTGTGGATCCACACGTGGGGGAACAAAATCCAACAAGAATTAACGTGTGGAAATCCACACGTTCCACACGTGGAGCGTAAGCCCTGGCTCTACCTCCCCATGTAGGAGGTCCCCTGGCTCCTCTGAGCGAAATTGTGGGCCGGCGGGTCGGCAGTTTCAAAAGACGTGCCCACAACACGCGTCTGCCGTTGTCTCGGTCCGAGAAGGAGGCCCCCCTCCATGTGGCGGAAGTGCACGCCATGGACACAGAGTTGCTACGGGAGAGGATGAAGCATGACGTTCGCGTTAGGTTTGACTCGGTTTGGAAGGCCACGTTTTCCCCCGTGCGAGATCAGAATGAAAGCACACCCGAGGGCGGGCAGAGGAGTCACCTCTTGAACACCCACGCTTCTACACGACCTGGGTGCGGGAGTTGCAGCGACAACCAGCGGTTTGTTCTGCACCGGTCTCTGCGGCTTTCACTGACGTGCCGTCTATCCCCCACGACCCAGAGAAATTGGGGTCCCTCGTCGCATGACGTGGGGAAAGTTCGTGTCGACGGAATTGATTCCGTGGCATTGATTATTGCCCTTTTCCAATGGGCGACAAAGGAAGTTGAAGTATAAAGCTAAGTTTCAGGGCCGCCCACGTGATAAAGCCGTTAAGCATTGGGAACTTTTAAGTACACAGACCACACGGATCTGCATGCACCGTTAAGCAGCGGCTGCCGGCTTATCCCGTGACACCTTTTTTATGTAGTTGGTTTTCATGAATAGACTGCATTGTAGGAAGAGTAGCGTTGGCGCTCTAACTAGTTCGTTCCCTCGTAGCTCGCCGGGAGAAAAAGACTCTGCCACAATAGCCACGAGGTATGTGGGTAAAAACGGTTGTGGTTATTCTGACCACATGGTGGGAAAGTTGCGGGAGCGCAGTACTGCTCCTGGCAGGCCTATCCCCGGCAGCTTCGCGGGGTTTTGCCGCACGAAGAAAAATGGCAGCAACTTCAGGCACAGCATGCAGGCTCAATGGAGAGTTTTGGGTTAGAATGCAAAGAATCTGTAGCGATCTGCATCGCCGGCGGCGCGGCTATCTCTTCGCATGCCATGTGTCATGCTTCCGCCTCTTTAGCTCGTCTTCATCGTCGCGCTCAGGCGCGCGTTTGGTGCATCGCTTCTCCTTCGACTGCTCGTCCAGGTACATCGGTTGCGCGCAAGGGAGAGAGCGGACAGGGTTAACTATCCTGGAAAACTGCACTTTCTTCGTGTAGTGGATGTGCATGGAAAACACAGGAGAGATCGCATTATCTCGCATCGGGCCGTACCGTTTACCGCTATAGGTCTCCTAGGCTAAAAGCTTCTGGCCGATAGAACAATGTAGGAAGGGAAGTCGGCAAACTGGATCCGTAACGCACTGGCAAGCTAGAAGAAGGTCGAATGCGCAAAGGCGCGCAGAGTCGCGGCCCTCGCGATGGTTACAAGAATACCGCAATTGGATTCATGTTGGACCGGGTAACCCCCCGGCACATTCCCCCCCAAACTGGCCCTGGACGCCCCCTGGGGACCCCTCGCGCCCTCTTTCAGTCCCTCACCCCCTCCTTCCTGCAGTGCACTCAAAAATCAGCCAAGATCTGGAAAATTGGCCCAAAAAGTGAAAATTCGAGCAAATTTGGCCGATTTACCATGTGCTTTCCCCAAAATGCCAATACCCCCCAACAACTGTTTTTTCAGGCAAATCCGCTGGGAAACGTACTTAGAGATTTCGAAACAACGGCACCACGAAAGGGCAGATTTTCCCGGTTTCAGCCTGTGTTTTGCACGTCAAATTTCAGGCCTCACAGACGAACTGAGGACGGAGTGGAAAGATCCATCGCGAAAGGGTGCGTTTAAGGGGGTCCCCGGAAAAAAGGGTGGGGGGGGGGGGGGGGGGGGTCCCCGGCCACCAGCCCCCCCCCCCCCCGTTGTTGTTGGAGATTTCCCGAAAATTTTAGTTAGGTATGTTAGTGTGAGGGCCCCCTCGCCATTTTTTTTCGCGTCAAAGTTCCTGTGCTGGCTCTCTGCTCCCTTTGAAAAAAGGTTGAGCTTTGGGCCAGAGCGGGAGCTTCCCGGCGCGGAGAAGAATGGAGATGGAGGTGGGCGCGTCGTTGCCAGGTGACTATACCCTGCTGCTCTCTTAGCGAGTTCGGCACGTTATATGACCGGGGCCTGTGGACAACAGGATCGTCAATGTGCCACCACTTCAGATCTCTGCATCCGCGTTGCACACGTCCACGATGGACTGAAGACCCTACTGTGCTTTTTCGTCCTTGTACACGAACGGCGCGCTCCTCCCCTACATAACACCTGGGACAACCCCCCCAGGGATCTTGTTAAGAACCATCCATCCATCCATCAGCCGGCTGACCCCTCCCCCCCCCCCCCCCCCCCCCAGGCATCTTGTTAAGAACCATCCATCCATCCATCAGCCGGCTGACCATCCATCCATCCATCCCCTCCCCCCCCCCTCAGGCTATTTTCACTGTGGAGGGGGGAGACGACGCACACTCGAAGGTGGTCACCACGGTGGGCGGTCAGAAAAAAAAAAAAAATTTTTTGCCCCAAATACCCCAAATACCACACTTTGGAAAATTTTTGTGGGCCCACTTTTGGCAGGGAATTTTGACCATTTCACCTTCGAGAATTTGACCACCCAGCCTCCAAGGCAACTGCACTGTAGAGGGGGGGGGGGGGGGGTCTGGTTTATCCGGCCATCCGGCCAAAGTGGCTGATCCTTAACAAGAGCGCTGCCCCCCCCCCCCCCCCCCCTCAGGCTATTTTCACTGTGGAGGGGGGAGACGCTACCTGTCACTCTAAGGTGGTCACCACGGTGGGCGGTCAGAAAAAAAAATTTTTTGCCCCAAATACCCCAAATGCCACACTTTGGAAAGTTTTTGTGGGCCCACTTTGGCAGGGAATTTTGACCATTTCACCTTAGAGAATTTGACCACCCAGCCTCCAAGGCAACTGCACTGTAGGGGGGGGGGGGGTCTGGTTTATCCGGCCATCCGGCCAAAGTGGCTGATCCTTAACAAGAGCGCTGAACCCCCCCCCCAGGGTTTACCCGGTCTATCTACAGTTCCTGCGTTCGTCCAGTTCAACATTATTCCAAGTACGGTAACAGGAGTGGTGTGGTGGTACGCATCAGCAAGGTCGATGCCTTCCCACCCATTTGCAACAAGAGCGGGGGGTGAGGCCCGTCGTCAATACCCACCACAGCTGCGCGGGCCAGAGCAAGCGTGGCAAAGCCGTATTCGGAAGATGAGACGAGGCACCCGGTCCCACTCTGCCGAAGGGCAAACCCCCTATTGCGACAAGAGCAGCTAGGGAGCTTCCGAAAGGGAAGCTAGGAGGGTGAAGTAGTCGAAGCTCGCTTGTGTGTCCGGTGAACCCCTCGTCAACACCACCCAACGGCGACGCGCATTGCACACAATACCGGGTCAGAGCAAGCGTGGCAAAGCCGTATTCGGAAGATGAGACGAGGCACCCGGTCCACTCTGTCAAAGGGCAACCCTCTATTGCGACAAGAGCAGCCAAGGAGCTTCCGAAGGGAAGCTAGGGGTGGGGTGCAGTAACGAAGCTCGCTTGTGTGTCCGGTGAACCCCTCGTCAACACCACCCAACGGCGACGCGCATTGCACACAATACCGGGTCAGAGCAAGCGTGGCAAAGCCGTATTCGGAAGATGAGACGAGGCACCCGGTCCACTCTGTCAAAGGGCAACCCTCTATTGCGACAAGAGCAGCCAAGGAGCTTCCGAAGGGAAGCTAGGGGTGGGGTGCAGTAACGAAGCTCGCTTGTGTGTCCGGTGAACCCCTCGTCAACACCACCCAACGGCGACGCGCATTGCCCAGCGCTGGGCGCTAGCGTCTGATGCATGTCGCAACTGCATCTGAAAGGCGGAACGAGGGGGGGTATAGATTCACTCTGCCAAAGGACGATTCTTCACGAACAAGAGGTCCAGATGGCCGAGAGGAAGCAACTGCTCGGTTCGCAACACTGAGCGGCAGGGGCGGAGGCTGCTGTACTGGGGTGTCTCAGCTACAACGAGGTACAGGTACTGTGTGCGGTCCAGCGTAAGCAAGGACGATGTGTCGCAACTTCTTGAAGTTGTTCCGCTTCGTCATGACGTCGAGGTTTTCGGCATTCGCCTGAATGTCATCTGTGGCTTGTGTTACCATGCAGGCATACATAACTAGCGCAGGGGATGATACGTCGCGACTTCTAGAAATGATTTCGCTTCGTAATGACGTCGAGGTTCGTCAGCCACTTCCATGTCCATCGGCTAGTCGCCTTCTCGTCTGTCACCACGCAGGACCAACGCAAGGATGCTGTGTCGCGATTTCTAAAAGTCCTTCCGCTTCGTCATGCCGTCGTGGTTTTCGTCATTCACTTCCATGTCCATCGGCTAGACGTCGTGGTTTTCGTCATTCACTTCCATGTCCATCGGCTAGTCGCCTTTTCGTCTGTAACTTGTGGTACCACCACGCAGGACCAACGCAAGGATGCTGTGTCGCGATTTCTAAAGTTCTTCCGCTTCGTCATGACGTCGTGGTTTTCGTCATTCACTTCCATGGCCATCGGCTAGTCGCCTTTTCGTCTGTATCTTGTGGTACCACGCAGGTACAAGGATGCTTGTGCCGCGATTTCTAGAAGTTCTTCCGCTTCATCATGACGGCGAGGTTCTCGTCATTCACTTCGATGTCCATCGCGGCGAGCCATTTCTCTCGCCTCTTCCTCTGCACCCTGTTGTACCACGTGGGAAGACACGCCACCAGCAAGAGGATGACGCAGATGGCCAACCGGTACCTCGCTTTCATGAACTGGTCGCTGGTTTGGCACACGCCGCTCAGCTTGTCCCCCCACACGTCGATGCCGCGGTTGTGCGAGCCGTACACCAGCGCCCCCACGTTGCCCGCCCCCAGGCAGAGGAACCCTTGGTTGTCGTTTCCCTTCAGAAGGGCGCCTTTGTTGTAGTCCCCGAAGTTCAGCAACCCCGCGTTGTTGTCGCCCCAGTTGAGGACGCCGATGTTGTTGTCGCCCTTGTTCAGGAACCCGATGTTGCTCCTCCCCTTGTTCACGAGGCGCAGCGACATGCGGAGGGACGTGCCCAGCCACTCGCCGAACTCCCGCTTCTTTCTCCGCCTCCGCATGTTTTCCCGCTGCGAATCCGTCAGCCGATCGGCGGCCTCGATCTTCCCTTCTTCGTCGATCTCTTGCTGGGTCTTCTTCGTAAGCTTTACCTGTGGAGGGTCGTTGTGTAACGATCCAGCTTGAAGGGAATTGGAAAGGTTGAAAAATATTCGGGGGGGTCTCCGTCGGTTTGTGTTTTTTTCATGTTTTTCTTTTCTGTTTCCGACGATCCCGAATGGGCGTGCAGATTGGTGTCTTTCGACCTTTTTTAGAGTTAAAGGTTTTGAGTGTTTGTGGAGTTCAGCTTAGTGCGTGCTTGTGATCGGTGGGGTTCCCAAAAGAAATACTTGTTGCATCGTATCTTCGAGCTAGACTTGATCTCGTGCATACTTGTTACTATTTTTTCGGGGGTCCGCGTAACCCTTCTTTTCCGGAAGATAACGTTGTCGTTCGTTCTTTTCTCTCTGGCGCTCTTTTTCTCTCTATCTCTCTCTTTGGCTAAGCTTTGCCTGTGTGGAGGGGGACAATGTTTCATCCACTAACGCGAGCACGCATTCAATTTCCTGTTAACACGAAAACCTGTTTCTGTACACGTATATATAACAAGTGATTGCTTGTTAGAACAAGTGTTTGGTTGCAATTTCTTAAGGAACAAGGTGGTTTGCACCTACCTACGAGAGAAAAACAGTGATCTGCAAGACACAAGGCTCCACCTGGTCCAGACAAAAATATCGGGGAGTTTCGGAGAATTTCGGGGAATTTCGGGGTATTTCCTTTGTGGCGACCACTTTCCCTGCAGCCGGCCATGGCGGGGAGGGGGCTACGCTATTATGGCCCTACCTTGCGCAGAGCGGTCCCGTGTTCGGTTATGCCCCGAAGACGAAGATAGAGGCTGAGAAGGAAGGACAGACTGGGAGGTACAGGTTGACACGTTTTGACACAGGTAGCTACAGGATCCGCTGCGGTAAGGAGAGCAGGAACCGTTCCACCAGAGGTCGTGCGGGTACAGAGACGATGCTCGTGCTCGAGTCGCAGTTGAGGACGAACAGGCACGCCTGCAATGATGAGGTCTGGGGAATGGACGTACTTTCCACGTATGGGGAGGAAAGGATCGGACGTGCTGGTGGGACGCCTTCGAAGACGGCACCTCCGGCAAGAAAGGGCAGAAGAGGGTAAATTTAGTGGGCGGCGGAGACCCAAAGCATGGAGGTGGCGTGCCCAGGCCACCACCAAGGACGAGAGAGTGCGCACGTCCACCAGACATCACAAAGTGAAATGCGAAGAGTGCAAGATCGGCAAGCGTCGGTAGCGCGCTGCTGCCGAGGCACACCACGCGGCAGGGGACGGCCTCGCCGTGAAGTATTGCGAGCACAGGATGGCGCAGTGCGGGACGTGCAAGACGATCGCGGAATGCTGCAGGAACTCACACCACGGATGCCTGCAGCACGATATGCCGATGTGCGGAGTCGGCGGCGAAGAGACGGAAGCGCGGGCCTTCGCCCCCGGGGACGCCCGAAGCGACACCGAAGTCGAGACGCAAGCTGCGACCATCGGCCCAAAGCGCCACAAGGGAAGCAGCGGATGCCGGTGCCAACACCGCCATCGAGAACGCCGCAGAAGGCGACGACACTTGGACGGCCGCTGCAACGAAGCGGCGGCGTAAGGACTCGCCATCATCGAAGACAGAGGTGCGAGATAAGGTGCCAGTGACGAAGAGAGGTAGCACGAAGAGGTAGTCACGAAAGAGAGCAGATGCAGATTATCGCCACAGGCTCTTTGCATGCTAACCCTAACCACCAGGACCAGGGGCAGTTACGGTCGAAGACAGTAATTCGAGCGAGGAGTAACCCGTACTCTATAACTCCCCACACAAGTGAACGTGGACTCCGAAGTGGACACTGGGTGCATGAATTCAGAATTCCGGGATGGGTTGACCCACTGATTCCGATGCGGCTTCCAATCATCGAAGGCTAAATCGTCGTTCGGGACCAGATGGGGGACGGCTGGGACTGCCCAGGTTTACACGTGCCTGCAGCGTGGGGAAGTGGGAAGGTCATCGGGAGATGGCGGGCGCGAATAATTCTTGCCCAAACCAAAACCCAAGAGGGAATTGGAGAGTTTGACATAAGAATGGCAAACTCGTGGTACCGAAGGTTGCAACCGCAAACAGAAAAGTCAGATGATGGTTGAACCTGCGCACATGCACTGTTCAGACTCCTCCCTGTGTCCAAGGACTCAAAGGCAGGTCCTGCAGGGTTTCCAGCTTCCAGCAACTGCTGGTTCGCCTTGAGGCCCTCCGAATCCGCATATGCCTCAACAACTTCCCAGGAGTCCAAGCTACAGTTGGTAGATGCATCCCAGGTGGAGGCTCGTGGCAAACAAACATGTCACATTTGTTTGCTGAAGTCCGCCTCAAAGATTGCAGCGTGTCGACGAATCACTAAAGAAGTAACTTATTGCAAATAAACTCAGACAAGTAAGATACTGCTTTACTAGCTGCTGCCACCGACAGTAGTAGGCGTCTAGTCGTGGGTCTTGCGACTGCCTGGGAGCAACCGTGTTGTTCGGCGTACTCGGCCAGGATTGGTATCGTACGGGGAAAAGGTTCCGCGCGGCCATGAGGATGAAATTCGTCGAGGTCTGGAATCTGGGGTTCCGCGTACCATCCTCAAGACGATGTACATGTTCGTGACTGGAGATGTGAACCCCCTGCGCACACCAACCGAACTCCTCACAACTGATTTCACCCCAGTGAGGTTGCATTCCGAAGCTCGTCAAAAGAGTCCAATACGACGGCTACTGGGACGCCATGGGCCGCGTTCTTGAGAACTGCGGTACTGTCGTAGACGAGAGGCGTCATGGAGAAGTTTCACGCCTCACGTTTGAGGCCCCCGCAAGCATCCGGCTTCTCATGGAAGAAGTGCAGAAGCGGCTTCCGGCCGATGCCCGCGTCCCGTCCGAAACGTGGGTCCCGGTGCACGACTTGAACGCCTTGACGACATCCTCCTGTAGGCGGCGGTCGCTCGGTGGCAGCTTGAATACCAAGCGCTTGCCCCCCAGCGGTGTACTTCTGGACACCGAAGGGGAAGCTCGTCTTTACCCCTTGGATCTGCTTGAACCGAGCACGGCGATCGTCAGAGAGGCCGGGCACGGTGTCCAGTGAAAACGGCTCGAATTGCCTCGGCGAATTGCTCTTCCGGCTCTCCCCAAGAAGAAGACTGGACTGCTCCCAGTCACAAACAGGGTTTCTGGATGGAACTCCCGCAGTGCGTTGTTCAGTTCCGCCCGCTCTCGGCTACGCAGTTTTTCAGCCCATCCCTCGAATTTGTGCGGTGGTGCTGGCCTGCTGCAGCTGCTCACGATGGCCACCATTCTTCGGGTTTTCTCTGTGCCGCTTTGCTGGCTGACATCCGGACTCTTGCAGTACTCTGACTGCACGCGGTCAATTTTAGGTGCAGTTCTGGTGTAATCTTGCGGATTTTGGTTACCCCTGGTACCGAACACCTGTGCATGCTACCGTTACACTACCGTTACACTACCGTCACACTACCGTTACACTACCGTTACACTACCGTCACACTACCGTTACACTACCGTTACACTACCGTTACACTACCGTCACACTACCGTTACACTACCGTCACACTACCGTTACACTACCGTTACACTACCGTTACGCTACCGTTACGCACCCGGGACCAGCTTGATTGAGAAGGCCTAGGATGGTTTTCAACACTATTCTGAGTCCAGTGTCCCAGTCGAGGGTGTGTTCTGCGGTCGTAACCACCCTGGCTGCTGTTCTCTGTGTGCTCCAACAAGTCGACAAGGGAAATATTCTTGCTAAAACATGGCAGCTTCTTGGGTGCACCACCCTGAGTGCACGGACCTTGGACTTTTCTGGAGCACTGGGTGGGATATTTTGGTCTCCTGAGTGCTTTTCTGCCCGCCCGATGTTGTGTGCTGCCAGTAGGGGTAATTTTCTGGCAGTCTCGGGCTTCAGGAAGGCGTAACGGTAACAGTCAATCTCGCTCCCCGAAATAGGCAAAGCCCCCTGATTTTGTTAACGTTCACTAACAGGCCGAAACCCCTCCTTTTTTGGCTTTGGTGCATCAAATACGCAGTTCCACAGCTTTTTGGCCGTAAATTCGGTGTCATGCCACAGTGGAGGTGATGTGTACTACCTGGAGTACGGTCACCGCCTTGGGCGAAAATGTCAAAAAACATGAAATCACGCTCGTTTGGCTGGGGTTTTTCACACGACAAGAAACTTCGACCCACAGAAGAACCCCGAATGAGCGGTTCGGGTGTGCAAATGCCAAGCGTGCTTACAGCAACCGTTTGTTTGCCAAAAGCCCAATGTCTTGCAGACCACGTGACTTTCTCTCGTAGGTAGGTACAAACCCCAGGTTCCTCATGAAATTGCAACCAAACACTTATAACAAGCAATCACTTGTTATATAACAAGCATTCACTTGTTATATAACAAGCAATCACTTGTTATATCAGTCATTCTCCTGGCGACCGTTCAAATATGGAAGAAATCATCCCCTCGTCATTTTCTTTGGTCCGAGGGCGTTTTTGAACTGTTTTGAATCCGATCTTTTCATTCCGACCCTCGGTGGGCTCCGAAGCTCGATATTGACGGGCGTAAGCCCAAAATTAGGTTTTGCGAAAAACGCATTCTCGTGTTTTGCCATCGAGGGGGTCGCCAGTTTTTCTGTAGCACCCCGGGAACAGAGTTCCCAGGCATGCTCCGGATTAATACCATCTATGATTGACCAAATTAGAGGCGGGGATGGTGGGTGTATGGGCTGCCATCCCAGTTCTGAAGTGCGTTCATAGGGTGATGGTAATTTGCCTGGTGAAGTGGGGTGCAACAGGAGGGTCATGGGGGTCATCCTTTTGTGTGATCCGAGGTGGTATTTTGACGATTTCGTGACCGTTCTTTCCATTCCGTGTCTTCTCGGGAGCAACAGACACGTATCACACGCGCCCCCGGTATAATCTAAGTATAATTATATCGGGCCGAACTTGTCCAAGGGGGGTCGTCATTTTTTTCTAAAACCCCGGGAACAGAGACCAGGGACACCTGCGCTCATAGCATCAAAGTTTGGTCGATTTAGTGACACCTTTGGTGACTGTATGCGCTGCAATAGGATGGTCATTTTTGAACGGTCGCCAGGAGAATGACTGATATAACAAGTGATCACACCTGCGCTCATAGCATCAAACAGATTGGTCGATTTAGTGACACCTTTGGTGACTGTATGCGCTGCAATAGGATGGTCATTTTTGAACGGTCGCCAGGAGAATGACTGCCATACCATATATAACAAGTGGCACGTGTTGTATAACAAGTGCCCACTTGCTACATCACTTGTTAGAAATATAACTAGTTATGTCCCAAAAAAAGCAGCTAACAAGTGCGTGTAGGTACGGTATTACACGCGCCCATAAAATTGCGCCTATTCCAATTACGGTATTACAAGACGCACCCATCAAAGCGCAAAGGAGGGCAAACCTTGAACGTCCGAACGCCGGCGAGGCTCGGATCCAGGCGCGGACTGGCGTCCTGACCATGCTCCTTCTTCAGCACCGGCTTGGCGCGCAGTGCCTGCAGTTCCGTGTCGTACTTGCCGGCCTTCGACGTGTCCCACCCGGGGGGGGCGCTGTTGCGCCCATAGTAGCCAGAGGTCTCCGCCTTGTCGAAGTAGCCCTCCGTGAACAACCGCTTCTGCGCCGGCAGGGCCAGCTGGCGGCGGACCGCTGCCCGCATGATTTATTTGTGCTGCCGACAATCAACCGAGGCTGGTGTGCAGCCTTGTGCCTTTCTTGGGAGTTTTTTTTTTTTTCGTTCTCTGCTCTGCCGTTTTTAGACTGTTTTTTGAAGTGGTTCTTGGAGTGCTAAAAAGTCGATGCTTTAGAAGTCTCCAACTAACACGTGTGTGGGGGTCCTTTGAAAAATTAGGTCAGAGTCTGGATTAGACACTGGAGCGACCACTCCTCGCATGGAGGGTAAATGCTGTGGCTATACTGACCGCATTGTGGGAAAGTTGGGTGCACAGGACTGCGCGTTGTGTCATGCTTCGGTCGCTTCTTGCCCAGCGTACTGTTTGTCACCGGTGCGCGCTTCACGTCCGCTGTGGAGTCTGACGAGCCCGAGGAATATGATGATCCGGCGCACTTCTTTTCTCTCTGTGTGTTACGCATCTGCATGCAAATGACTTCCCGTTAACGCAACAAGAGCCCGAAAGAAGCATTCTGCGAGAAATGTGTTTGAACTTGTTATGCAGCAACAATCTGTGACGATAGACTGGACAAGCCGCTGCAGACTACCTCTTTGCACGCGTCGTGGCATGCTTCGGTCGCTTCTTGCTCCGCTGTGGAGTCTGACGAGCCCGAGGAATCACCAGATGATCCGGCGCACTTCTTTTTCTCTCTGTGTGGTACGCATCTGCGTGCAAATGACTTCCCGTTAACGCAACAAGAGCCCGAAAGAAGCATTCTGCGAGAAATGTGTTTGAACCTGAGGAACGGCTTTTGCGCGTGACCATCGGTATGGCCCCTTCGCCGGGGACTAAAGTGCGGATGCCCCGAACCAAGTGCGGCGAGGAGAGAGAAACAGGAGAGAGACGGAAGTCGAATGGGACCACTTTCGTCTAGTGTTCCGGTGATGGGCGGGGAAGTGTCCCCCCAAAGGAGGGGCGGCGATGGCGGACAAAGAGCCTGCGGGGAAATCCCATGCACGCCCATGCGCAGCGAGACAGCGAGCTAAGGTCCAGTCGTGTGTGGCGAGCTCCGGCAACTGATGCTGGCCCAAAGTCCGGCCGTATTAACGGTCCACGCTGACATAATCTGTGCCACACGTGCGTCACACATCCGGATATAGTGTGTCATACATCCGGAGATACTGTGTGTCACGCATCCGGAAATAGTGTGTGTCACACATCCGAAGATAGTGTGCGTCACACATCCGGGTGTGTGTGTCACACACGGAAATAGTGTCATACATCCGGAGATAGTGTGTGTCACGCATCCGGAAATAGTGTGTGTGATACATCCGGAAATAGTGTGTGTCACACATCCGAAGATAGTGTGCGTCACACATCCGGGTGTGTGTGTGTGTCACACATACGGAAATAGTGTGTCATACATCCGGAGATAGTGTGTGTCTATCCGGAAATAGTGTGTGTCACACATCCGGAGATAGTGCGTCACACATCCGGGTGTGTGTGTCACACATACGGAAATAGTGCGTGCCAGACCCGAAAGTAGGGTGTGCCCCATCGGAGATGTGAAAGCACCCCAGCGTTGTGCGCCTAAAACTTGGAGACTGTGGTCGACAGTGCCCCCCGCTAAGAAAATATCCGGCCTTTTATGCGCGCCGAAACTTGTTTTCCGATGTACTGTGACTGGCTGCGTCGTCGCCCGCGGACTCTCTTTGCTCGGTGCTCGCTGCAGAAGGGAATGATGGACTTGCTGACCACGTCAAGCCTCGGTGTCACGTTGCCTGCTCACCCGAAATGGACGCGTGGCACTCCGGGTAATACGTCTACGGTTACTCCGTGATTCCGCCATTGAAGCTAGTATGCAGAACATCTGTAGCGATGGCCTACAGTAGCTTTGGTCTCACGTTGCCTGCTCATCCGAAATGGACGCGTGGCACTCCGGGTAATCCGGTCTACGGTTACTCCGTGATTACCGCCATTGAAGCTAGTATGCAGAACATCTGTAGCGATGCAGTAGCCTCGGTCTCACGTTGCCTGCTCATCCGAAATGGACGCGTGGCACTGGTCTCACGTTGTCTGCTCATCCGAAATGGACGCGTGGCACTCCGGGTAATCCGGTCTACGGTTACTCCGTGATTACCGCCATTGAAGCTAGTATGCAGAACATCTGTAGCGATGGCCTACAGTAGTCATCAGGTGACCACCTCTTCGATCGTACGGTGCCGCCATGAAGCTGTGAACCATTTGAGGGTCAGAACGCAGAAAATCAGCGGTGATACGTACCGAGACGTGTTTCCAGACAGACGACCAGCTTGCCTCAAGGTGCCGCCCACAGGCTTACACTACGCGAGGCCTACACTGCAGGTAGTACGCGGGCGCTCAACAGGAGGCGACGATCATTGGCTTCCAGTGGCTCCGTGGGCTGCGTCTGTTCCGAACTTTGTAACTAGGCTCGCACATGAGTCTCCGGTTGAAGAGGATGATAAATATTTTGGACTTGCGCCGTGATGAGGATCGATGATTGCAACTATTCTCCTTGAATGAGGAATGCCTAGTAGGCGCAAGTCATCAGCTTGCACTGATTCCGTCCCTGCCATTTGTACACACCGCCCGTCGTTGCTACCGATCGGGTGTGGGATAGAGCTTGGGAGACGGAAGCGCGTTCTTGGCAACAAGTTCAGCGCCCGAATCCAAGCAATGTTTATCAGCTAGAGGAAGCAAAAGTCGTATCAAGGTTGCTAGCATGGTTGCAGTCTTCCTCGTGCGGCAGTGTATTGCAGCACCGCCGTCGAGGCTGTCACCTGGGGGCACCTGGAAATGGGGAGCCCGGGGCCTGTTCGGGAGGTTTC
This sequence comes from Diplonema papillatum, assembly GCA_030068145.1. NCBI lineage: Eukaryota > Euglenozoa > Diplonemea > Diplonemida > Diplonemidae > Diplonema > Diplonema papillatum. Next base: position 37,955 of record JAPJBO010001145.1, on the reverse strand, counting down.
GCAGCACATCTCCGGATATGTGACACACACTATCTCCGGATGTGTGACACACACTATCTCCGGATGTGTGACACACACTATCTCCGGATGTATGACACACTGAGCTTACTGGGCTTTTTGACGCTGTCTTCACCCTGGAGGAGCAGCAGTGTCTGAATTCCGGCTCCGGGTCTCGACATTTCTTTTTGTATAAGCACCTGCTTTGTAGGAAATGCTTGAGGAGACTGCCAGTTGCGATAGATCAAAGGAGGTAAATGTGCTGTAGCCCACACGAAACACAGGTAAATCTGGGTTTAGTGGCGGGCGTAAGCGTTCAACGAAAAAGACCCACGTTGTAGTTGTATTGTTTTCTCCCCCTCTAGCCTCCTTCGAAATGAGCACAAGGCAGTCCCTCGAGTATTTCCGGCGCGAAGAAACTGACCCCCGTCCGTGAACCCCTTCCGAGAGTCTGAGCACAGGAAGCCGCGGTCTGAAGAATAGCTAATCCCCTGAATTTCTTTCAGAGGACGCATAATTATCTCGTCTTTACATCCCGTGTACTTGACTCAATCTGCATGGCCCCCTGAGGAACTATTACAGTCTCACTGCAGGAATGCTGCTGCGCAGTCGTCAAGCCACCCAAGAACCAGGTGGTTGGGGGGGGGTGACGGGTATTTTCATCTTGCCCCTACGCAATGTAAGGGATAGGTTTACCCTGGATGGTTTGATTCCTCTTCGTTCTTTCTTGCAGTCATGTCACCAAGAAGTATCCCGCAGACTTTACGTCAGCGAACACAAGGCGCAGACAGACCAGTAAGCAGAATTCCTGTTGAAGAACACCCCCGTAGCAAACGCGAGGTGGAGGGAAGGGTAGCGTTGGCTTTTTTGACGCGAATCAGCACCTCTCGTGTCAGGGAATTTCACTAGGCACAGGACTCCTTCGGGCTGGCCGGGCAGCGAAACATCTTTTTGCCATACGTTAGACTCTTGTGTTCCCCCCCTTTTCTATCTTCCAGTAGAACTTGCCGTGGCAGCATCTCTTATCTCAAATGCAGGAGTGCACAGTCCTCGGAGAGCGAGTTGCTGTATCATGAGGTCGGCTAGAGGACTAGAGTGGCAGTCGTGGGTGCGATAACCCGAATACTGGCTGAGGTTGCGCTTTCGACTTGAGCTGCTCACACTTCTCCTACTCGAGCATCAGGTTCTGCATTTGGAGCTAAAAGCCAGCGAGTGTGTCCTGTGATCGATCGAATCTCGCCCGCTTCTTGCAGCATTCTCCAAGTCGGAGAATTGTGCAAAGCAGCGCAAGAAGGGAGGGTGGCGGTTTAGTACCCCGTCAGTTGGTCGTTCTTGCTTTTCTGGTTGCTGGCACTTGAACACGCGTATCCGTGTGCATTCGTTGTTTCTTTTCTTGCGCGCATTTCGGCCCTCAGACCGCGAATATCTGCACCGTGCGGGATCAGCCGGCAGAGGCTCACACTCTGGGCAGCAGGGGTTCGTCTTCTTCGCTTAGCTTGTGCTTGGACGGGATGAGCGCTCGTTGCCCGACGGCACCTACAATCATCAGCCCCGATGCTGCCTGTGCGTGTGAGTGTGGGTGGTATGAAAACTGTCACCAGCTACGACTCGAAGGACAAATGATCAAGAAGGTTGAAGTATGGCTAAAGATAAAGTGCTGTCACCTGAGGGGGTAATCTCAGGGCCGCCCACAAAAAGCCGTTAATCAGTGGCATGGGTCAAGCAATTTTTTTTTTTTTTTGGAACAACATTCAGGCAGGGAAGTAGCTTGAGCTCTGAGCCCCACGTAAAATCCTACCAAATGTTGTACAGAGCACTTTTCGGGGTCCTCGTGGCACTTGGTGCGTGTGGAGCTCAGACCGACACTGTGTTGAGGGTGTGGGGTGTTCGGACGAAATGCGGCACGTGCAAGTGGGTTTTGATCATCGAAGGTAGCGCCACACAGCAAGAATTGCTAGCCGCTTTGTAGTCCACAGAGACTGTGGCAACTTTGTAGTTGTCACTACTGTCCACCCCAGAGCCTGTCCTTCGGGAAGCAAATGTGAAGAAGGTGTCGCCTGGCGGTTTTCTGCGACAGCAGGGCTGACAGCTGCGGTCTTCTTGGCAACACGACATGTAACTTTACATGAGCTAATACCAGCGCCGCAGGCGCGGGAATTTTTTCAAGCTATTGGGTCAGCGCTGCAGGAATCCAAACAGCAAGAATCGCTATAGCCGCTTTGTAGTCCACAGGGACTGCGGCAAAGTTGATGCGAGTCAAGTGCACTTTCATGTACCCGACAGGGTGCTCCTCTTTGTGGTTGTCACTACTGCCCACCACAGAGAGCAGGGTGGACAACTGCGGTCTTCTTGGCAACAAGACACGAAACAATACACAAGCCAAAAATGCCAGCGCCGCAGGCGCGGAAATTTTTACCAAGCTAATGGGCCAGTGCAGCAGGTTCCAAAATTGAGGGTGTACGTTGCTAGAACGATGATCCAAAGGTGCAGTAACCGTACTGTAGCATCATCCACCCACTCACTGCCCACTACCACCACTGCCCACCGCACCACCCACCCACTGCACAACCTCTACGACCTCCCACCACATGACCACCCACTAGCTGCCCACCCACAACACCCGGCCGCTGGCTATAACTATAGTTTTTTTTTGGATGTTGTACCAGGGATTTATATAGCTTTTCCTCCTCTGCAGAAAAGTCCTTTTCGCCCTCGGGGATCCTGTGGTGGATCCAAAATTAATTAGAATTGGTAGTCAAGAGGCAAGCACTACCAGGCCAGCCCAGGCTAACCCACCCAACCTCAGTGTTGGAACAAGAATCAGACGAAATGGTTAAGCTAATTTGTAAGAGAGGGGGGTCTGGGGGGCAGCGCCCCCCAGCGCACGGTACGGTACAGCGAAGAATTTCCGCACCGGTCAACTTCTAGTATTGAATCCAAATTCAGTTAGAACCGGTAGTCAACGTCTGATGCCGAACCCCAAATCTAATTAGAATCGGTACTCAACGTCCAATTTCCGATTCCAAATTTAAATAGAATTGGTAGTCAACGTTCAGGGTTGGCTCCAAATTTAATTAAAATTGGTAGGCAACGTCTGATGCCAAATCCAAAAATTAATTAGAATAGATAGGCAACGTCCAGTTTCGGATCCCAAATTTAACTACAATTGGTAGTCAACGTCCAGTTTCGGATTCCAAATTTAATTACAATCGGTAGTCAACGTCTGATGCCAAATCCCAAATTTAATTAGAATTGGTAGTCAACGTTCAATTTCCGATCCCAAATTTAATTAGACTTGGTAGTCAACGTCTCGCCTCCCACCACCCCCTTTGGCCCTCCGCCCCTGGCCCTCCTGCCTCCTCTTTCCCCGCCTCCGTTTTACTCTTCCTGCCCCCATGGCTTCGCCATGGCTTTCGCCATGACTTCGCCATGGCTTCGTCCCTCACCCCCGCTGATCCCGGTTGGTATTGACCCGGCCCTACCCCAACCCCCAGCCCAAAATTAAGGCAATTTTTTTTTTTTCGCGCTCGGGGTGGCCCCGAGCCCCAGACCCATATATAAATCACTGTGTTGTACACAGGGATTTATAAGGGGATTTCGGCCTAGAGCAATAGTCCATGTAGATGGACGGGTACCCGTCTTTTGCACCGGGGTGCCGAGCACGTGTTTGTCGACCCCCCAGACCCCCCCCCCCCCCCCAGTGGTGGTCCAGCCTGTCCAGCCACCCCAGCCAGCCCTGCAAAGTCGTTGAGGGCCCGAAAATTAGTGCCACCACCACTGTGGATCACTATGCACCACCATGCGCTATCGTGTCACTGTGCACACCGCACTAGCGTGGATCACTGTGCATCACCGTGCATCACTGCGCACCGTGTATAGATTCCGAGCCAGATGTTCCAGAGTATGGAGGCGGTGGGGTTTCGCTTCGTGAGGCTGGCTGGGTTGCCGTGCACTGTCTCTTCCAGGAGCTGAACAACGTATGTTGCCCTAGCATGTCCTTCCTTTTCCCCGGCATTGTCCCGGCCCCATCCTGAGTTGGGCGTGATAGAATCCACCACTGCGGTTGGAAGTTCGGCTGTGTCTCGCCGGGTTGGGCCGCTTGCTCGCCTCCATGACCCCCCCCCCCTATGACCCCCCTGGGACCCCCTATGGACCCCCCCATGACCCCCCTATGGACCCCCTATGGGCCCCCCCATGACCCCCTATGACTGCTGTGGTAGCCTACCCACACCCGCCAGCCCGTGGGTTTTGTTTTTTTTTGGTTTTTTTTTAGCCCGTGAGTTTTTTTTTTTTTTTTTTTTTTTTTCAGGACGGCAGGGATTTATAAGGGGATTTCGGCCTAGAGCAATAGTCCATGTAGATGGACGGGTACCCGTCTTTTGCACCGGGGTGCCGAGCACGTGTTTGTCGACCCCCCAGACCCCCCCCCCCCCAGTGGTGGTCCAGCCTGTCCAGCCACCCCAGCCAGCCCTGCAAAGTCGTTGAGGGCCCGAAAATTAGTGCCACCACTGTCCTCCACTGTGGATCACTATGCACCACCATGCGCAACCACCGCTTCTCTGGCAGGGGCCAGTTCTGGTGACACTGAAAGCCACGGGCCAGGAGCTGCACCGTCAGGAAATCTTTCATAGATTTCGCTGGTTTGCCCTTCAACGCCTTCTCGTGCTTGCGGTTTGCTTCTGGAATGCTGCCCACCTTCGAGTCTTCCCATAGGCTGTAGTCCTTCGTGTATGGAGGCGGTGGGGTTTCGCTTCGTGAGGCTGGCTGGGTTGCCGTGCACTGTCTCTTCCAGGAGCTGAACAACGTATGTTGCCCTAGCATGTCCTTCCTTTTCCCCGGCATTGTCCCGGCCCCATCCTGAGTTGGGCGTGATAGAATCCACCACTGCGGTTGGAAGTTCGGCTGTGTCTCGCCGGGTTGGGCCGCTTGCTCGCCTCCATGACCCCCCCCCCCCTATGACCCCCCTGGGACCCCCTATGGACCCCCCTATGGACCCCCTATGGGCCCCCCCATGACCCCCTATGACTGCTGTGGTAGCCTACCCACACCCGCCAGCCCGTGGGTTTTTTTTTTTTTTTTTTTTTTAGGGACGGGCAGGGATTTATAAGGGGATTTCGGCCTAGAGCAATAGTCCATGTAGATGGACGGGTACCCGTCTTTTGCACCGGGGTGCCGAGCACGTGTTTGTCGACCCCCCAGACCCCCCCCCCCCCAGTGGTGGTCCAGCCTGTCCAGCCACCCCAGCCAGCCCTGCAAAGTCGTTGAGGGCCCGAAAATTAGTGCCACCACTGTCCTCCACTGTGGATCACTATGCACCACCATGCGCTATCGTGTCACTGTGCACACCGCACTAGCGTGGATCACTGTGCATCACCGTGCATCACTGCGCACCGTGTATAGATTCCGAGCCAGATGACCCCCTATGACTGCTGTGGTAGCCTACCCACACCCGCCAGCCCGTGGGTTTTTTTTTTTTTTTTTTTTTTTTCGGGGGGGTGCCCTCAGGGATTTATAAGGGGATTTCGGCCTAGAGCAATAGTCCATGTAGATGGACGGGTACCCGTCTTTTGCACCGGGGTGCCGAGCACGTGTTTGTCGACCCCCCAGACCCCCCCCCCCCAGTGGTGGTCCAGCCTGTCCAGCCACCCCAGCCAGCCCTGCAAAGTCGTTGAGGGCCCGAAAATTAGTGCCACCACTGTCCTCCACTGTGGATCACTATGCACCACCATGCGCTATCGTGTCACTGTGCACACCGCACTAGCGTGGATCACTGTGCATCACCGTGCATCACTGCGCACCGTGTATAGATTCCGAGCCAGATGTTCCAGAGGGTGGAGGGTGCAGCAGAGAGGTGGGAGAACCAGCAGTTGTCCGGCAAAGGGCGCGTGAGGGGGAAAACACAGCAGTTGGATTACAAGGAAGAGTTGGAGAATAAGGGCATGGGGCGTCGCGCCAACTGCTCTCTCTTTGCGAGGACCGCCGACACGGCATCGAAGTACACCGAAGCCTTTGCGAACTTCAATAATGTTCGGCGTACGGTCTCAAGGCGGTCCCATTCTTCAGCACACCACCGCTTCTCTGGCAGGGGCCAGTTCTGGTGACACTGAAAGCCACGGGCCAGGAGCTGCACCGTCAGGAAATCTTTCATAGATTTCGCTGGTTTGCCCTTCAACGCCTTCTCGTGCTTGCGGTTTGCTTCTCGAATGCTGCCCACCTTCGAGTCTTCCCATAGGCTGTAGTCCTTCGTGTATGGAGGCGGTGGGGTTTCGCTTCGTGAGGCTGGCTGGGTTGCCGTGCACTGTCTCTTCCAGGAGCTGAACAACGTATGTTGCCCTAGCATGTCCTTCCTTTTCCCCGGCATTGTCCCGGCCCCATCCTGAGTTGGGCGTGATAGAATCCACCACTGCGGTTGGAAGTTCGGCTGTGTCTCGCCGGGTTGGGCCGCTTGCTCGCCTCCATGACCCCCCCCCCCCCCTATGACCCCCCTGACCCCCTATGGACCCCCCCATGACCCCCTATGGGCCCCCCCATGACCCCCTATGACTGCTGTGGTAGCCTACCCACACCCGCCAGCCCGTGGGTTTTTTTTTTTTTTTTTTTTGAGGATGGACGGGTGACCCGCCCATCTAGACCGGCGTATAAATCCCTGTGGGCGGGTGACCCGCCCATCTAGACCGGCGTATAAATCCCTGGTTGTACAGGGCATTAGCTTGGTCTCCGGTCCATTTTCCAAATTTGGACCGATAACCGCTTTTTGTGTTTCCACTGGGTTTCAGCGGTTTCTGCACTTAGGGGCTCACCTGCCAGTGTTGCACGTCTCCTCCTCTCTGGCCTCAACCCCCAGTCGCGGTGGTAAGCAACACGCAGGACTGCCGACCGGAATCCCCGGTACCGCGGCACCTTGTCTTTCAGAAAAGTATAGAATGGAGTTACACTTAAATGGGTGTATCATGGTGTGTGGCCCTCTAATTTAGTGGTCATCTCCACTCCACCCAGTGTTCTTCAAATGCAAATAAGCAATTTCCTGGCTCGCGTAGCTAGCCGGAAAAAACGGTATGGTACACCAGTCTCCCGGCTCGCGTAGGCCCGAAGAAACGGGTTTGTTCATCATGCGCAGACATCCAAGCTAGCTTGCCCCCTCCTCACCACCTGTCGCGAAGTCACAGTGCGAACAGAAGCTGCCTCACACCCGCCGACCCATTCGATACGTTGTGTTCGCCGAATTCTTCGAAAAGACCTGCAGCCCAGGAAAGGGCTCAATACAGCGTGATGCGACGTATCTTCACGACAAGGCTGGACCCTGAGAGGCCCTCGAATTGCACTTGGCTACCTCTGCCGGGCCTGGGTGGTCGTGTGGTGCCATTTTTTTTTTCTTTTTTTCTCGGCGGCCTTTCCAAATTTGGACTGACAGTCCAAATGTGGATATAGAAGCTAATCCCCTGATGTTGTATGGGGTCAACAAAGGGTATATGAAGCTACTTCTCTCTGCATTCAGGGCGGTCTCCAGCCCATTTTCCAAATTTGGACCGCTAACGGCTTTTTGCGTTTTCACTGTCTTTCAGCAGTTTCTGCACTTAGGGGGCTCACCTGCCAGTGTTGCACGGGTCTCTGCCACCTCTCCGGCCTCAGCCTCTATGTCACGGTAGCAACAGCCAGGATTTGTCGACTGGAACCCCCGGTACCACAACATCTTGCCTCTGAGTACAGTAGAAGAGTGGAGTTACACACTACGCACTCTAACTAATGGTCGTAACATGTGTGGCCCTCTAATGTAGTGTATTGGTCATCTTCACTCAGTGTTCCTCAAATACTAATGATCAATTTTTCGGCTCGCGTTAGCGAGCCGGAAAAAACGGTATGGTACACCAAATTTCCAGGCCCGAAGAAACGGTATTGCCCATCATGCACAGACATCCAAGCTAGCTTGCTCCCCTCCTCCACCACCCTGTCGCAAGGGCAGCGCGAACAGAAGTTGCCTCACACCCGCCGACCCATTCGATACATTGTATTCGCCGAATTCTTCGAAAGACCTGCAGCCCAGGAAATAGGCTCAATGCAGCGCGACGCGACGTATCTTCACGACAAGGCTGGGGGGGATTGCACAGTGGCCAGGCTTGGTGGTGGTGTAGTCCCATTTTTTATTTATTTATTTCTCGACGGCTTTCCAAATTTGGACTGACGGTCCAAATGTGGATGTAGAAGCTAATCCCCTGAACAACATCAGGGTCTTAGTTTGAAGGCTTCCGGGGTTTGCAGATTTAGACCGTTACTATGGGGTGGTTTTGGGCGGTGTTTCGGTGCCGTTTTCGCCGATGTACACGGTCTTTTCGGGGGTTTCCGAATGCTTCTGGGTTCCCTGTAGGGTTGGGTGCCATATGGGGACGCGCTCCACAAACAGTCAAAATCGTACACAGACAGTCTCGTCAGGCAGCTGAAGGGGGGTGGACCTATTTTCCTATGATTCCTGTGACAATAGGTCCACGGTTTTGGTGTGCACCGCCGTGCTTACAACAACATTTTTAGCGTTATTTTTAGCATCATCGCGCCGAAGGCGCGACGGAAAATTTGGGCAAAAATAACTCCGCCCCCCTTTATCATGTGTGGGCAACTCTTAGCTCGTGTGGGATACTCAACTGTCAAACAGGACCTTGGCCCGGTAATGAAGCACAGTGTGGCAGCTGCAACCTGCCGAACTGGGTCTCAGCAGCGGAGGCTCAGCAGCCTTCCAGCACCTTCGGCACACTGCTACAAACACCACACCCCCCCTATATTTACTTTGAACACCGTTTTTTGAACTTTTTTTTTTTTTCCGGCAAGTCCGGTTTGCAGATTTAGACCGTCGGTCTAAATCTGCAACGGAAACTAATCCCCTGAACAACATACCACGCTGGACATGGCAGTACAAAAAAGAAAGTTGGCAGCGTTGGAACCTGTCATGTAAAGATACAAAACAGGTCCTTCGCTCCAAATTCGTTCCAATTATTTTTCCTTGGGGGCAGTCTGGCCCGCGGCAGTTTTGCCAACTGGCCCCCGGCAAAATGTGCTTCGTAAACCGGGGCCCCAGCCAAAAACCCCGAAATTTTTTTGCACCCCATGAACGCACTTTTTTACCAAAAAAAAAAAAAAAAAATGGTGTTATCATATTCCGACGAGCCGGGCATATCATGCAGGGTCAAAACCTTGTGTCTTTTTGGTAAATGGCCACCAATTTCTTTCCGGGAAAAGAGGATGAAGTAACAGCATCAGAAGTTGAGCAAAAAAAGTTTGTTTCCAAATATTTTTTTTGGGGGCCATCGGCCCCGCGGCAGCGTTTTAAAAAGACACAAGGTTTTGACCCTGCATGATATATGGAACGAGAACTTCGTAAACGAAGTGAAAGAAGTTCTGGACGAACTTGTACCGAAGGGCGGGCTTGGCGTGCGGTGGGTGGACCTGTGGTCAAGTGCCCTCATGTGGGTCAACTTTTCTGAAGGGACTGATCGTTAGAAGCCCTGATGCGGGTCAACTTTTCTGAAGGGACTGATCGTTAGAAGCCTTGATGCTAGCATCAAGTCTTCTTCGAAGAAATGCGTAGTTTTGTTTTATTCTTTTACTTGTTAGGGTAGGAGGTCTTTTTTTTTTTTTTGGTCCATGTCCGTCGGCCCACACACACAGAAATTTACGCGCGCGAGCGCAAAAATATGCCTTCTCTCTTTCGCTTTCCTTTCAAAGACTGTTTCGTTGACGCATCCACACGTTTTTTTTTTGAGACCGAGTTCTAGGCCTCTCTTCAGGTTGTTCTTCTTCCTTTTCACCTGGTATGTCTTGAGTTAGGGATCTCCATGTGAAGCACGGACATGTAAACTGTGACAGTGACATGAATCTTCAGTTTGGTGTTAGTTCGCTCATTGCTCAGGCTTACATTTTTGGAACACATTGCAATCAGGGATTTTCCCCTTTAGTGAAAAAAAAAAAATCACTAAAAAAAAAAAATTCCCAAAATGGGCTTGGTGAAAAAACTTTTTTCACTAAAGGGATTTTGCGTTGCTGGGTGTAGGTGGTCAGGGCGCGGGTTGTGGTGGACAGTGTGGGTGGGCGTGGGTGGTGGGCGCTGGTGGTGGAGTGGGTGCGTGTTGTGTGTGGTCGGGGCGTGGGTTGTGGGTGGTAAGGGCGCGGGTTGTGGTGGACAGTGTGGGTGGGCGTGGGTGGTGGGCTGGTGGTGAAGTGGGTGCGTGTTGTGTGTGGTCAGGGTGTGGTTTAAGCGGCCCAACAACAGGTCTGTATGATGCGGACCGTATCCAAGGCGGAAATCGAGTCAACCAGTGTCCGGATTTGACGACCGGATTCAACGACCGGATATCTGGCGTCCAATTTGACGAGATTTATGGCGGCAGCTCCATCACCTGGTGTCCACCGGAACAAGTTCTTGTCTCCTTTCAGGCATAGCGCCCACAAAATCACAAATCAATTCATCACATTACATCACACCAGAGCCGGGTTGAGACACAAAAAAGACTATGTCACTCACCGCCTTCGGCTTTGTTGGCCCATCACAAAGAGAACCCCCTAGTGATACCATCCAGTATGACTACAGCAACTGGAAGGGGCCCAAGCTTGAGAAGCAGGCGGTGATTTCTACTTACATCTTCTACTTACATCGTTCACGGCATCATGTGTAGCTGTTCTGCATGTTCTCTGAATCCGTTTCCTGCTTGATCTGAAGAGGAGCAAGAGGGTAGGGAGTGAGCTAGCACCCCAAACTTGAGTGGGGTGAAGGGCCAGAGGGACCCCCGCTTATGGGGCTACGAGGTCAACGACGCGTACCACACACAGACAGACACAGGCACGTGTCGACTGGCACCCACACCACACCACACCGGCAGAAAAACTTTTCTGCCGGAGTGAAATTTTTTTTCACCACGGGTTTGGCCCGAAACTGGTGAGTGGAAAAACCCCTGATTGCAATGTCTCGCAAAAAAAAAACTTTTGCCACAAGACTTTCTGCTACTGGATGTCACACCATATGCCAGTCCGCTGTTGGCACTTTTGTGCCCGTTGTTGGTAGAATTTCTGGACGATGAGCTCAAAGAAGATGAACTTGATGTGTCCGAGGGGTTGCGGTGGCAGTCTAGAGTTCAACAGTCCTGAACGCCGCGCGGGGTGCGTTTCGACAAAACCTTCCATAGTCGGAGGCTGCAGATGATAGACGATGCCACAGGAGAAAAAACACTCGGGTTTGAACTCGAGATCGCGGTTCGCTGGGTACGCTGCGAACAATAAAGCAGTGACCCAGAGGACTGTCGATTGCGCGGGTGTCCGTCAATCTCGTATCTCTCTTCTGACATGCCCCATTGCGATGTCACGGTCCTACCGAACCACCGTGCGAGAGCCTACTGACGGCTGGTCGGTGGCATTTCCATCGGCGAGAATAAGCGCCAGCTACCCGCAGATAGTATGGTGAACTTCAACGTCTGCTTTCCTTCACCTTGTGCAAGGATGGTCGCGGCTTCTGCGGCGGTCTGCTGTTGAAACCCCCAAAGGCGGACGTCGACACCGTCACTTCGGGTGTAGTGGCTTTGTCAATATTACCCGAGTACACAAAGATGCCCTGCTTGGTGTAAACGGAGTTTGTCGGTACTCTGCCGACCCTCCTGTCAGCAAGCTTTAGCCAGTGGCCCACCTTCTGATGCGTAGCAAACGGCGCCGGACTCACAAGATGTACCTCACCCACATCGAAAGAGACAGTGATGTCTCGACATCCGCACGGAGGGCAGGTGCTTCTAGCACACGGCAATTGGTTGGACGCCGTGTGCAACGAAGGCAGTTATGCTCAGGGATGTGCGGTCTAGACTGTCAGGCGACGAGTGCCGTTTTCTTCGCAAATATACCGCGGCACAAGGCATTGCCGCCGGTCAAGTGCACTAAGTCGCAAGCACCGTGAACGCATCGCTTGCCCCGCGTCCTTTTAATGCCTCCTCAGTCGAGTCTCAGATACTAGTAGCTGCTTCAGGCGTCGGAAGGCATAGACGCGTGCACTGCCCCGGACTGGTTCTGTGTGATAATCGCACCACAGTGGCAAAACCTCCCGACATGCCTTGCCGGTAAAACCACGCACACTTTCGAGGCTGAGGCTGTGCGTGTATCCCGCGTGCTTCGACTGCAGGAACTGGCTAAAGCTACGCAAATCTTGCTGTTTAGATTGACACCAACGTCAAGTAGCACGATATTGCCCAGCGCACCAACCCAGCACCGGGCATAGTCAGCTTCAAAGTCAATACACACTGAGGTAAACAAAGTCTACGCGATTTGCATCGCCGTGGAGTATCGTGCTATCACAACTTTCTGGTTCCAATGTATATCGCATCCTTCCTTCGTCAGATTAAAAAAAGGGGGTTCTGGTTTGGGTTGTGGCTCGTAACCAACCGCCACGGGGCACTGCTTCCACTGAGTGAAAGTGTTTATTAGGGGGGGGGGGGGGTCGTTGTATAATGGTTTAGCTTGAAGTGTTGGAAAGGTTGAAAAAGGTTATGGGGGTCACCGTCGGTTTGTGTCTTTATTTTTTTGTATACTTTTTTTGGGTAATTATTTTTTCGGGGTTCGCGTAACCCTTCTTTTCCGGAAGATAACGTTTATCTTTCTTTTCTCTCTGGCGCTCTTTTTCTCTCTATCTCTCTCTTTGGCTAGCAAAGCGACTATTGCGACCGACACCACCATTAGGGGGGGGGGGAAATGTTTCTTGGGTTGAAGAGCGCGTGCTTGCACCACTGAGCCAGGTTATTTAACCGCGGATTTAGTGAAGGATTGTTCAGGAAACGGTCGCGAGCGAACCCCGACCAGGTAACGACCATTTCACTGTCTTCTTTGTTTTGTGATGCGAACATCACGAGGTGCTGTCCGAAGACACACCGCCACGTGAGCACTGTTAAGCAGCGGTTGCCAGATACTCCCGTAGCACCTATTTCACGGGTTTGCAGGGGTAAAAAGAAGCCCGGGTTGGAGGGTTGTGGGTTGGTGCGTAGTATCTTCTTTTTTTGTTCTTTCTCGGTTCTGGTGGTGCTGCTCCTTCCTTCTCGTCCTGTGTTGGGTACGACTTTTTTTGTTCTTTATCGGTTCTGAGCGTTTCCATATGCCTTTTCCGGGGGGGGGGGGGGGGGGGGGTATCCTTGAATTTGAAGGAGAAATCTGCCTGCACAAGGTCCTGCTTGCCTGCTTCCGGAAAGGAAACTGCCATACCATGGAGATGTAGCTGATCCTTCCGAGAGGCTCCCCTGGGAAAACCTGGAAGTCCGAGGCAACGGCGGCTCCCTGCGCATGGTTTGTTTTTGGCGTTCGTTTTGTGGAATAGAAGGCCGGTATTTTCAAAGGCTCCGGTTGATCGTAGAAGCTCGGGTAGGACTACTGGCTGAGTGAAAACGGAAGAAGGGCGGCTCAATCAGCACCAGACACGGAGGCCTCTATCGAGTAAGTGGAGTGTCTTGGTCTAGTTGATCAGGTTGGACGGTTGTTTACCATGTGCACAAGACATTGTATAGGTATAGGGGCGGTGTCCAGATAGTAGCTGATTGTGCCATCATGCGCAATGCCAACAGCGATCAGTCACGCGCTCCCTCTGTCTACGTACGTTGTAGATCAGTAATACTTGGGCGACCTACTGGGTTACGTCAAAACGGAGAGCGTCTAGAGTGCGTGGAATGTTCTGGTATAGTTGATCAGGTTGGACGGTTGTTTACCATGTGCACAAGGCATCGTATAGGTATAGGGGCGGTGTCCAGATAGTAGCTGATTGTGCCATCATGCGCAATGCCGACAGCGATCAGTCACGCGCTCCCTCTGTCTACGTACGTTGTAGATCAGTAATACTTGGGCGAACTACTGGGTTACGTCAAAACGGAGAGCGTCTAGAGTGCGTGGAATGTTCTGGTATAGTTGATCAGGTTGGACGGTTGTTTACCATGTGCACAAGGCATCGTATAGGTATAGGGGCGATGTCCAGATAGTAGCTGATTGTGTCATCATGCGCAATGCCGACAGCGATCAGTCACGCGCTCCCTCTGTCTACGTACGTTGTAGATCAGTAATACTTGGGCGAACTACTTGGTTACGTCAAAACGGAGAGCGTCTAGAGTGCGTGGAATGTTCTGGTATAGTTGATCAGGTTGGACGGTTGTTTACCATGTGCACAAGACATTGTATAGGTATAGGGGCGATGTCCAGATAGTAGCTGATTGTGCCATCATGCGCAATGCCGACAGCGATCAGTCACGCGCTCCCTCTGTCTACGTACGTTGTAGATCAGTAATACTTGGGCGAACTACTGGGTTACGTCAAAACGGAGAGCGTCTAGAGTGCGTGGAATGTTCTGGTATAGTTGATCAGGTTGGACGGTTGTTTACCATGTGCACAAGGCATCGTATAGGTATAGGGGCGATGTCCAGATAGTAGCTGATTGTGTCATCATGCGCAATGCCGAAACAGCCTACAGCCTTGTTTGGGATTGGGTAGGGTGTGGTCGTTCTGCTACGGCGTGAAAAAGCCAGTATACTGCGGGAAGAAATGTGAAAACGGGGTTTTGCCTAGAGACTCTTCGTGTTATTTTGCAAATGCTTTGAGCTATCTTCGTGTCTGTGCTTTCAGTCGTCTTCTTAACCATGCTTAAGTGCGCAAATGGGGAAACGAGCGAGGAGCCATCCAACGATGGCTCCGGCCGGGAGGCCACAACGACACCGAAACCGTAGGCCGCCCCCGCGGCGGCGCAACAAACGCGTTCTTTCTGCTGTGACGTAGACACGGAGTGTGCAGTGCGTTGCCCAGGGTAGTCGAAGGCCTGACAATCACGCTAATGCAACAAGTTTGGGCAACAATCAGGAACACACTGGTAGGTGAGCAGCGACACCTCCCGAAAGACGCGTCGGCAGTATTTGCACTTCAGGATGGGGCTGCCGTCACGAGCGTCGAAGAAGAAGAAGAAGTGTGAAAACGGGTTTTTGCCTAGAGGCTTTTCGTGTTATTCTGCAGATGCTTTGGGCTATCTTTGTGTCTATGCTTTCAGTTGTCTTCTTAACCATGGTTAAGAAGAAAAAGAAAAAGAAAAAGGCCACTCCTGGTCCAGGAACGTGACGGTCAACCACAGCTTGCAAAGCTTGAGTCGGAGGCAGCAAAGTGACACAACCCCGTCCGCTCTGCCCTGCGGCTGACCGTCTCAACGAGCTTGTGTTCAGCGCGAGCGCCAGGCCCCAAGGTGCGCCAAGCCTTGATGCTTTAGTTTGGGAAATCTGTAGCCACTTGACCCGAGGGCCCGTGGCTCTGCAGTACCGCCGAACACGTGAAGCTTGGCTCCCGTGTAGCAGGCTTTCCCTGGTACCCGAGCGTCGAAATAAAATATAGGAAGGGACATACCACGGCGACACTGCCGAAGAGCAAAGCGAGAAACTGCCACGCGCCGAGGAAGAGAAAGAGCGAGCGCAGAGCCCGCAGCAGGCGGATGAGGGGGTCCTTGCTGGCCGCGTGCACCGTAATCAGCTCTTTGTGGAGGCGGTGCTCGCTGTCCATGAGCGTGCGCATGGTAATGACCATACCTGCCCGGGGTTTTGTTTTACCTGGTGCAGAGAAGGGGGGAGGTCTCGGGGTAATGCTTAGGCAAGACCGTCTGCTCTGGATGAAGATTTGACGCTGAGCATCTTGTGGAGGCGGTGCTCACAGTCCACAAGCATGCGCGTGGTAATGACCATACCTGCCCGGTGTTTTGTTTTACCTGGTGCAGAGAAGGGGGGAGGTCTCGGGGTAATGCTTAGGCAAGACCGTCTGCTCTGGATGAAGATTTGACGCTGAGCATCTTTGTGGAGGCGGTGCTCACAGTCCACAAGCATGCGCGTGGTAACGACCATCGAACAGGTAACACAACCAGTCGTCTGTATCTCTCAACACGGTGTAATAGTGATGATCATGCAAATTTGCATGATGTGGATAACATGCAGGGTCAAAACCTTGTGTCTTTTTGGTAAACGCTGCCGCGGGGCCGATGGCCACCAAAAGAATTTGGACAAAAAAAATTGTTCAACTTCATCAAAAAGCACTGCAGTTTTTGCTCCAGAACTTTTTTTCTTTTTTGAAAACCCCCTTCTTTTTTTTTTTTTTCCGGAAAAAATGGGTGGCCATTTTTTTTGGGTCCAAACCCCTGTACCAAAAAGACAGCCGGTTACCGTGTATCGGTTCTTCTTCGATCGCGATGGTTCGTTGGACTCGCGCGCGGGCCTTTACTAGGGGGGAATCTTAGTTTAGTGTTCGGGCAGAATCTTGCCACAAACTAAAGCATCAAGGCGTGGCGCACCTTGGGGCGTGGCGCTTGCGCTGAACACAAGCTCGTCGAGACGGTCAGCCACAGGGAAGAGCGGGGGTTGTGGCAAATGTGCTGCCTCCGACTCAAGGTTTGCAAGCTGTGGTTGACCGCCACGTTCCTGGAACCGGAGCGGCCTTTTTCCTTTTTCCTTTACCATGGTGAATTTGGACTTTGTGGCGTCGTAAAGTAGTTTTTTTCTCAATACGTACGCCAATTTATTTTCTGTCACCCTGTGGGGTCGTGGAAACCTCTTCTGCATGAGAGCTGGCAGCAAGAGGGAAGCCCTGGCCAGGCCAGGCCACCTGAAATCCACTACTGAAATCCGAAATCCGCTTTTCCTCCCTTCTGCATGAGAGCTGGCAGCAAGAGGGAAGCCCTGGCCAGGCAAGGTCACCTGCCCAACTTCACCCATCTCCTGCACGAGAGCCGGGTGCAAGGCATACCGATGAGAAGCGAGAGGCAGCTGCTGCTGGCGATGAGGAAGATGATGAGCATCTGGTAGTAGCACGCCTGCGACGCGTCGGCGCCAGCGAGGAGCTGCCCTACCATCATGCCGGGCAGGAAGACGAGGCCGATGACGTTCATGTTGTTGATGGTCGGTACCAGGCCTTTGGTCAAAGCCAAGGTCACCAAAGGCAGCGTCGCTTCCCAGCCTGTGGCCCCGTGGCACAGCAGGCTTTCCACGTCGCGTGCGCCGTCGCCGTGCATCGCTTCGATCACGGTGCCCAAGCCGAGGGTCACCGCCGTCAGCGCGTTCCCCAGCGTCATTCCGAACATGGGGATCACGTAAATCGGTGCCCACAAGGGCTCGGGCTTGATCTGTGTGTGCGTGTGCAGAAATGGGGGCCTGGCGCGGGCGAGCGGCGGTGCAAGGGAGAGGCAAAGGTGCCACTACACTCACACAGGCAAATGCGCCAGGCAAAGTCCTCCTACACTCACACAGGAAAATTAGCCAACGATCACAACAAGGTGCCACTACACTCACACAGACAAATGCGCACAGGCAATGCGCCAGGCAAGGTCCTACTACACACAGGCAAATGCGCCAGGCAAGGTCCTACTACACTTACACAGGCAAATGCGCCAGGCAAAGTCCTCCTACACTCACACAGGAAAAATTAGCCAACGATCACAACAAGGTGCCACTACACTCACACAGACAAATGCGCACAGGCAATGCGCCAGGCAAGGTCCTACTACACTCACACAGGCAAATGCGCCAGGCAAGGTCCTACTACACTCACACAGGCAAATGCGCCAGGCAAGGTCCTACTACACTCACACAGGCAAATGCGCCAGGCAAGGTCCTACTACACTCACACAGGCAAATGCGCCAACGATCACAACAAGGTGCCACTACACTCACACAGACAAATGCGCACAGGCAATGCGCCAGGCAAGGTCCTACTACACTCACACAGGCAAATGCGCCAGGCAAGGTCCTACTACATGTACACAGGCAAATGCGCCAGGCAAAGTCCTCCTACACTCACACAGGAAAAATTAGCCAACGATCACAACAAGGTGCCACTACACTCACACAGACAAATGCGCACAGGCAATGCGCCAGGCAAGGTCCTACTACACTCACACAGGCAAATGCGCCAGGCAAGGTCCTCCTACACTCACACAGGAAAAATTAGCCAACGATCACAACAAGGTGCCACTACACTCACACAGACAAATGCGCACAGGCAATGCGCCAGGCAAGGTCCTACTACACTCACACAGGCAAACTTAGCCACCACGCACACACAAACGATCACAACAAGGTGCCACTACACTCACACAGGCAAATGCACCCTACGCACAGGCAATCCACCGGGCAAGGTCGTACAACACCATACAGGCAACATCAACCACTACGCACAGGCAAGCGACCACGACAAGGTGTCACTACGCTCACAGGCAAATGCACCACCACGAACAGCCACTTCACCACAGGCAAGGTACCACTACATTCACACAGGCAAATGCGCCACTACGCACAGAGGCAAGGTCCCACTACACTCACACAAGCGAAATCAACCACGCACAGGCAATCGACGTCGCTGACACTCACACAGGCAAATGCACCACTATGCACAGCCACTTCACTACAGACAAGGTGCCACTACACTCACACAGGCAAAAGCAATCACTACGCACAGGCAATCCAGCATTGCCTGTGTGATGATCCACCACTACATACATACACACGGGCAACGTGTCACTACACTCACACAGCACTACGCACAGGCAAGCCGCAGGCAATCCATCATTGCAGACCGGCAATCCACCTACACACACTCAGTCCATCGCTCCACGAAAGGCAAAGTGCCCGTACACTCACACAGGCAAAAGCACCACTACGCACGGCCACTTCACTACAGACAAGGTGACACTACACTTACTCAGGCAAAAGCAATCACTACGCGATGACCCACCACTACATACATACACACGAGGCAATCATCATTGCCTGTGTGATGATCCACCCATACACACTACACTCACACAGGCAAGCCGCAGGCAATCCATCATTGCAGACCGGCAATCCACCTACACACACACACAGTCCATCGCTCCACGAAAGGCAAAGTGCCACTACACTCACAGACAAATGCACTACCCACAGGCGACCACCGCTGCATACAGGCAAGGTCGCGCAGGCAAATGAGCCACGATATATAATATGTGATTTCGTGGCGCGTCACTACCTTCCGCTGAGAGAACAGCATACGAACAGAAGCATGGCGAGAGTCAGGTTGGCGATGACGCCGACGCCCATCGAAGCGGCGACGACCCACACCATGCCGGGGAACGTGGCCTTCGACCGGGAAACGACCTCTTGGGAGGCGATGAAGAGCATGACGGACATCGTGACCAGCGTGACGGGAATCGAGTTTGACAAAAGGATCGGCGTCAGGATGAAGCCGAGCACCGTTAACTGCCCGCCGGCTCTGCAGTAAGCCACGAGCAGCGGGGTGTTCAAGCCCAGTTCGAGCCACCAGGACACGGCGGCGATGAACAGCAGAACGCTGCCCGACGACAGCGCTTGGAAAAGGCTCAGCCGTTTGATGGGCTGCCTCGCGGCCAGTTGCCGGGGTTCGCTGCCCCCTACCGCCGCCATGTCCAACTTCACGGGGCCCTGGCCCTCGTGCTGCACTTCACCCGCAGGCGCGTGCAACGAGCCAGTCAGGTGGTGGTCCACCCCCAACATGCACAGGAGCACGGCATACGCGACCACAGCAAGCAGCCCGGCCTGCAACGCCTGATGACTTCGGCTGACCGCCATCGTGATCTGATACAGCCCTCTCGGCCCAACCCCCTTACGCGTTTTGTGTGAGGGTGCAAACTGGTGCCCTTCGATCTTTCGTTTTTTTGTCGTAAAAATTCGGCTTGGTGCGTGTTTTGTGGTGATCGGTGGGCTTTCCGGGGTAGGGGGATTGCAAGAACGTGCTTGGAATGGGTATGTGCTCAACACCGCACTGGTCCCGTCTGCGCCGTGTTTCGGTCCTTTAAGCCACGGACACACAAGGCGGACCATCATCAGCGTGGAACCTGAGTGTCTGCAGACAGGACTGCGGTGTGTGTCTGGTTTGTCAGGCGGCTGTTCGTAGCTCGTCACAGCCAGGACCACCCGTGCTACTAGAGCACAGGCGAATCCGTCACGGGGAGAAGGCCCCTACAACCGTGTCTGAGCAATCAGTTAAAAAACTCAGGGCACTCGCCCTGATTGTGACTGCGACTCGCTAGGCAGCACTGACTTGTCTACTTTTTACGGTGGCAATCTGCGAAGAAAACTCCGCAGAGCACAGTGGACATGGGGTTGCCGTGTGCAGCACCAATGGTTGAAGTACCAAAAGGAAATCGTGTTTTGTGGTGATCGGTGGGCTTTCCGGGGTAGGGGGGGGTAAAGGCTGTCCATGGAGACCATTTTTTAGACCCGCGATTCCGGGTGATAAAACTGAAAAAATGCCAAAAATCGATACTTGAGGCGGTAGAAAACTGTTTCCGAGTCGGAGTTGCTGGTCAAACGGCCACGAATACCATCTTAGAAGAAGGCAAACTCAAAAGGTCGTCTCCGGTGTGCCACGGGGGAAAAATGTTTCTTGGGTTTGAAGAGCGCGTGGTGCTTGCACCGCTGAGGCCAGGTTATTTAACCGCGGATTTAGTGAAGGTTTGTTCAGGAAACAGTCGCGAGCGAAACCCGACCAGGTAACGACCATTTCACTGTCTTCTTCGTTTTGTGTCCGAAGACACCGCCCATTGAGGAGCGGTTGCCAGATACTCCCGTAGCACCCATTCACGGGTTTGCAGGGGTAAAAAGGAAGCCCGGGTTGGGGAGGTAGGGTGGTGGGTTTGGTGCGTAGTATTCTTCTTTTTCTCTTCTTTCTCGGTTCTGGTGGTGCTGCTCCTTCCTTCTCGTCCTGTGTTGGGTTACGACTTTTTTTGTTCTTTATCGGTTCTGAGCGTTTCCATTTGCCTTTTCCTGCTTTGACATGCAGTCCCTTCGGAGGGAAATACTTAGTTTAATGTTTAGGCAGGACGCTGCGGGTGTCCCTTGCTAGACGGGGTTCCTTGTGAAGAACGCTGAGTTCAGTGGGGGCGGTTTGTTACTTTCGTGTACAACTGCGCTATGATTGACGTGCCACCGTCTTCGTGTCGAACGCCTCGCTGTTCGTGGTGCAAAGTTTTACGGGATCGGGTTAGACTTTAACTCATGCTTGGGCCAGGATGCTCCACTCCTCCGCTGCCTTTCCGCTTTTTTTTTTTGTATAAGCACCTGCTTTGTAGGAAATACTGGAGGAGGCTGCCAGCTGCAAAAGATCAAAGGAGGTAAATGTGCTGTAGCCCACACGAAGCACAGGTGAATCTGGGTTCAGTGGCGGGCGTAAGCGTTCAACACAACCGTCTTTTGGGGCATGTTCTACATGACATTCCTAAACGGGGGTTTGCGACACCCCGCAAGCATGGACCGCTACTACTTGATCCTAAGCAAACCTCCGCCTCGCAGGGACAATTCGCCGTCGCACGATCGCTGCGAATTGCATGGGGGAAGGCAAAAGAAGTCGCGAGCAGCAGCTTTTTTATTTATTTTCATTTCCTTGTCATTGTCTCGTGATGCGTCCAGGAAAGCAGCGCGACCTCGAGAGGCGACGCCGGAAGCAAAAAGAAAACGAAGAAGGGTGCACGGGGCTCCCTCAAAACGCTTAGTGGTTGAAGTGGCCGAGGATCATGTCGAGGGCCTTCGACTTCTCGCCGTAGTCGGTGACAGCCACGCACGAGGCGCCGATCACCTTCCTGATCTGCGCAGCGGAGTCGTACTTGGCGAGGCCAACCCACTCACCGAGCTTCTTCTTCTCCGGCACCTGTGTTTGTAAGAGAATTAAAACTTGTAGCTCGAATGCCCAAGGTTGAGGGTTGTCGTCATTGCATTTGAATGATGAGTTCTGTTCAAATCAGTTTTGTAGACTGCTTCTTGTAGTAAGCGGTCGGTTTTTTGAAGTTTCCGTTTAACTTGTGAGGCGGGGGGGGAAAGGGGGGGGTTTTCCTGTTGTGCTGTTGTAGAACAGGGCCTGGGCAGTGTGTTTTCATTCCTTTTCGTACTTTGTGTCGCTTTTACTTTACGGTTTACTGCCACATGTGGTTGCGCTTCCGTGTAACTTTTAGCGTATGTGACCATTTTGTTTGAGCGTTGGCAGTGTGCGTTGCTAAACAATGAAATGTTGAATGACGGTTGGGTGGCCAACTCCACTCACCGAGCTTCTTGTTCTCGGACACATGTTTGCATGAGGGTCCCTCGAGTTTCTAGGCTGTTTCTTAGCGTTTTGCTGTGGTTTAGAAGTGCTGTGTTTAGGGTCTACGACCACTTTCGATGAGTATTTGGCTTCGTACATGCTCACAGGAATGACCTTGTATTAAACGACGCGCACATGCGTCGTTCGTCCGTATGTGGGTAAGCGATCGACGGGACAAGGAGCTCACTTGGACCTAGACGGAAGTCCGCCGTCGGTGACACCGCTCTGAACCCTGAAGGTTGAGGTTGGAGTAAGCCTTGAACCTTGTGCTCTAGCACTGAACGCTCAACATTCAAGGCTTGTAGGTACAACCGCAAGGCTGCAAGTCAGTGTACGTCCGTATGTGGTTAAGCGATCGACGGGACAAGAAGCTCACTTGGACCTAGACGGAAGTCCGCCGTCGGTGACACCGCTCTGAACCCTGAAGGTTGAGGTTGGAGTAAGCCTTGAACCTTGTGCTCTAGCAATGAACGCTCAACATTCAAGGCTTGTAGGTACAACCGCAAGGCTGCAAGTCAGTGTACGTCCGTATGTGGTTAAGCGATCGACGGGACAAGGAGCTCACTTGGACCTAGACGGAAGTCCGCCGTCGGTGACACCGCTCTGAACCCTGAAGGTTGAGGTTGAAGTAAGCCTTGAACCTTGTGCTCTAGCACTGAACGCTCAACATTCAAGGCTTGTAGGTACAACCGCAAGGCTGCAAGTCAGTGTACGTCCGTATGTGGTTAAGCGATCGACGGGACAAGAAGCTCACTTGGACCTAGACGGAAGTCCGCCGTCGGTGACACCGCTCTGAACCCTGAAGGTTGAGGTTGGAGTAAGCCTTGAACCTTGTGCTCTAGCACTGAACGCTCAACATTCAAGGCTTGTAGGTACAACCGCAAGGCTGCAAGTCAGTGTACGTCCGTATGTGTACCAAAGAAAGCAGAAAACAACAAGTTGCGAGCTTAGCGATACCTTGATGAGGTCGATGCCGTGCTCGTCGCAGAGGGCTTCGATGAGGCCGGTGTACGCGCTTTCGTTGCAGTCCTCTGCCAGCACGCACAAGTGGGCGATCTTCTTGTCAAGCGCCTTGACGGTCTCCCGGAGGCCACGGGTGAGACCCTTGTGGCACCGAGCGCGCTTCAGCACCTGCTGCAGGGCAGCATTCATGTCCTCCGGCTCAGCGTCCTCCTCCGGAACGTGGTCCTCGACAACGTCGGTCTCGGGCACCATGTTTTCAGTCGCGTCGGCCATTTTGATTACTTTTCGAAAATACACCCGAGACTGTCGCACAACGTTCAATGAAACTGAGGCCGCCAAAAGGATCGCCAACGACCTGGTGAGTGCCCACACGGAAGAACTGAGAATGCCGATTGAGGGGCGAGTTCTCCGACATAACTATGTAGCACAGAGTCAGAGTTGGTGAAGTGATTAGTGTGACAGGAATCGTCAGGTGATATCAGAGTGGTGCATGTCCAATTTATTATGCATCACATTGTACATGAATCGCAATTGTACTTCAAAGCCACAATAGTACTTCAAAAGTAACTGCTGAATGTGTGGCACAGAGTCAGAGTTGGTGAAGTGATGCGTGTGACAGGAATCGTCAGTTAAAATCAGAGTGGTGCATGTCCAATTATATATCATGCAGGGTCAAAACGTTGTGTCTTTTTGAAAATGGCAAAAAAAAAAATTCCGGAAAAAAATTGGGTTTTTTGAATTTTAAAAGTTTGGAACAAACTCTGCAGTAATTTTTGAGGAAGTTGAGCAAATTTTTTTTTTTTCCAAAAAATTTTTTAGGGCTCCATCGGCCCCGCGGGAGCGTTTTAAAAAGACACAAGGTTTTGACCCTGCATGATATGCATCACGCGGAACATGAATGGTCGGAGGAAGACTGACAGGAAGACGTAGCACAGAGTCAGAGTTGGTGAAGTGATGTGTGTGACAGGAATCGTCAGTTAAGATCAGAGTGGTGCATGTCCAATTTAATATGCATCACATTGAACATGAATCGCAATTACTTCAAAGCCACAATAGTACTTCAAAAGTAACTGCTGAATGTGTGGCACAGAGTCAGAGTTGGTGAAGTGATGCGTGTGACAGGAATCGTCAGTTAAAATCAGAGTGGTGCATGTCCAATTATATATGCATCACGCGGAACATGAATGGTCGGAGGAAGACTGACAGGAAGACGTAGCACAGAGTCAGAGTTGGTGAAGTGATGTGTGTGACAGGAATCGTCAGTTAAAATCAGAGTGGTGCATGTCCAATTTTATATGCATCACATTGAACATGAATCGCAATTACTTCAAAGCCACAATCGTACTTCAAAAGTAACTGCTGAATGTGTGGCACAGAGTCAGAGTTGGTGAAGTGATGTGTGTGGCAGGAATCGTCAGTTAAGATCAGAGTGGTGCATGTCCAATTTAATATGCATCACGTTGAACATGAATCGCAATTGTACTCCAAAGCCACAATCGTACTTCAAAGGTAACTGCTGAA
Source organism: Diplonema papillatum (assembly GCA_030068145.1). NCBI lineage: Eukaryota > Euglenozoa > Diplonemea > Diplonemida > Diplonemidae > Diplonema > Diplonema papillatum. Next base: position 13,376 of record JAPJBO010001145.1, on the reverse strand, counting down.
TGTGTGGCACGGAGTCAGAGTTGGTGAAGTGATGTGTGTGACAGGAATCGTCAGTTAAAATCAGAGTGGTGCATGTCCAATTATATATGCATCACATTGAACATGAATGGCAATTACTTCAAAGCCACAATAGTACTTCAAAAGTAACTGCTGAATGTGTGGCACAGAGTCAGAGTTGGTGAAGTGATGTGTGTGACAGGAATCGTCAGTTAAAATCAGAGTGGTGCATGTCCAATCATATATGCATCACGCGGAACATGAATGGTCGGAGGAAGACTGACAGGAAGACGTAGCACAGAGTCAGAGTTGGTGAAGTGATGTGTGTGACAGGAATCGTCAGTTAAGATCAGAGTGGTGCATGTCCAATCATATATGCATCACGCGGAACATGAATGGTCGGAGGAAGACTGACAGGAAGACGTAGCACAGAGTCAGAGTTGGTGAAGTGATGTGTGAGACAGGAATCGTCAGTTAAAATCAGAGTGGTGCATGTCCAATTATATATGCATCACATTGAACATGAATCGCAATTGTACTTCAAAGCCACAATCGTACTTCAAAAGTAACTGCTGAATGTGTGGCACAGAGTCAGAGTTGGTGAAGTGATGTGTGTGACAGGAATCGTCAGTTAAGATCAGAGTGGTGCATGTCCAATTTTATATGCATCACATTGAACATGAATCGCAATTACTTCAAAGCCACAATAGTACTTCAAAAGTAACTGCTGAATGTGTGGCACAGAGTCAGAGTTGGTGAAGTGATGTGTGTGACAGGAATCGTCAGTTAAAATCAGAGTGGTGCATGTCCAATCATATATGCATCACGCGGAACATGAATGGTCGGAGGAAGACTGACAGGAAGACGTAGCACAGAGTCAGAGTTGGTGAAGTGATGTGTGTGACAGGAATCGTCAGTTAAAATCAGAGTGGTGCATGTCCAATTATATATGCATCACATTGAACATGAATCGCAATTGTACTTCAAAGCCACAATCGTACTTCAAAAGTAACTGCTGAATGTGTGGCACAGAGTCAGAGTTGGTGAAGTGATGTGTGTGACAGGAATCGTCAGTTAAGATCAGAGTGGTGCATGTCCAATTTAATATGCATCACATTGAACATGAATCGCAATTACTTCAAAGCCACAATAGTACTTCAAAAGTAACTGCTGAATGTGTGGCACAGAGTCAGAGTTGGTGAAGTGATGTGTGTGACAGGAATCGTCAGTTGAAATCAGAGTGGTGCATGTCCAAGTATATGCATCACATAGCAATACGTGGCACAGAGTCAGAGTAGAGTTGGTTATGCATAAAATTTGCAGGACTCGGGACCGCACATGAAGCTCAAGGCTAGCGCGGCGAAAAGAAGACTTCAGTCGGCGGTGACTCGGGCGAAGGAGAGCCAGGGCACTCCAAGAAAAAGGAGTAAAAATGTTGCGGGGGCTAAACATCCAATAAAGGCAATAGGCTCTGGGCGTCGTATTTCTCTCTGTTGATCAGGTTGGACGGTTGTTTACCATGTGCACGAGGCATCGTATAGGTATAGGGGCGATGTCCAGATAGTAGCTGATTGTGTCATCATGCAAAGACAGATAGCAGCTGGTTGAGCCGACAAACCAAGACCTCCGCGGTGAACAAGCCTCCGGCTTGAAGCGGGCCGCGTACTGCTACTCATGCGGGACTGACTGTTTGACGGTTGCCTTCCGTCGTGGCAACTCGTGCACCGGCTGCTCACTACGGCCAGGTGCTGCGCCAACGCTGTTCAGGAAGCTCGTCGTCTGCACGTCCCGAAAAGACAAAGAAACGTGACTTCCAGGCATTCGAAATGCCCCATGGACAAAGCACCACGACGTGTTTTCTGGCACACAACGCAACGCGCACGCCTCAGGCTACAAGACTGGTTTTCCGCGGCGGTGTGATAGAGGAAGTCTCCGAGCGCGAAATGGGAGAGTGCCTCCAACACCAGAAAGCGTAGCACATAGCAGTGAGTGGAATGTGCGCAACACAAAGCCCTACGTGCAACAGCATGCTGGTGAGGAGCTGGCAAGTCGGCTTTGGTGTGCGTGTGTCAGCATTCCGCTGGACTTGCGCGGCATGATGCTGAAGGTCCGCTGCCTAGTACGAACCTAGTTCCCCACTCCTCATGGCGTCCAGGTTGTAGGTCTCGGTCGATGCAGGAAGTTGCATTATGGCGAGAGGAACGGAAAACGGGTCTGAGAGAGACGGGGGGAAAAGCAGAAAACGGAGCAAAGGAGAAATGATCTGCGGGCGCAACATGCTGGATGGGCAGGTGTGCCGTGGGACCCACACGCTGTTGCCCACATCCTCTGTGCCAACGGGGAGGGGGCGTCGAACGACGAGGAATGCAACACTGTGCGCGTGTGTGCGTACTGCGGTCGGTGCGCAGATGCCTTCTCTTTCACTCGCTGGGTGCTGATTTACGGGGCGGCCACGACCCACGACTCGCAGCGAGGTGCGTGCACCTCAGCAGCGGATCGTCGTGGCATTCGCGAAGGAGGTGTCCCGGGCTTAGTGGTTGAAGTGGCCGAGGATCATGTCGAGGGCCTTCGACTTCTCGCCGTAGTCGGTGACAGCCACGCACGAGGCGCCGATCACCTTCCTGATCTGCGCAGCGGAGTCGTACTTGGCGAGGCCAACCCACTCACCGAGCTTCTTCTTCTCCGGCACCTGTGTTTGTGTAGTTAGGTTGAGTGTCAAGTGTTGAGTGTTCGAGTGTGAGTCTCGAGTCTGAGTCCTGAGTCTTGAGAAATGAGTCTTGAGTTCTTGAGTTCTTGAGTTCTTGAGTTCTTGAGTTCTTAAGTTCTTGAGTTCTTGAGTTCTTGAGTTCTTAAGTTCTTGAGTTCTTGAGTTCTTGAGTTCTTGAGTTCTTAAGTTCTTGAGTTCTTGAGTTCTTGAGTTCTTAAGTTCTTGAGTTCTTAAGTTCTTGAGTTCTTGAGTTCTTGAGTTCTTGAGCTCTTGAGTTCTTGAGTCTTGGGTGGTGAGTTGGTGAGTGGTTGAGAGCCGAGTTTTCCGTGCTGCGTGTTGAGTGTTTCGTATTCAGGTGGTGAGTGCTGGGTGGATATGAGAGTCGAGTGTTTAGTGTTGAATGTTGAGGGTTCAACCGAGGAGTAAACGGTATGTTGTGCGGCATGGCTGAGTGGTCAGTTGTGTGTCGGTATTCAGCCGAGCGACGAACGTCAAATTAAGTGCCGAGTGTTGAATGCTGATGTTGAATTGCAGAACGTGGAACAAAAGAAAGGTACCTTGATGAGGTCGATGCCGTGCTCGTCGCAGAGGGCTTCGATGAGGCCGGTGTACGCGCTTTCGTTGCAGTCCTCTGCCAGCACGCACAAGTGGGCGATCTTCTTGTCAAGCGCCTTGACGGTCTCCCGGAGGCCACGGGTGAGACCCTTGTGGCACCGAGCGCGCTTCAGCACCTGCTGCAGGGCAGCATTCATGTCCTCCGGCTCAGCGTCCTCCTCCGGAACGTGGTCCTCGACAACGTCGGTCTCGGGCACCATGTTTTCAGTCGCGTCGGCCATTTTGATTTACTACGCTTGACGACTAGGGGGGGCTGAGGGGGGGACAATTGGCGAGATTCTCGTCGATTGGCGAGATTTACTCTTGCACTAGCTTCCCATTCCAAATTCCGTCAGCCATAAAAAAAAAGAAAGAACACGTCTTGCAGTTTACTGAGGGAATAGGAAGAGTAAGACGCATGGCTAGATGAGCACACCCACCTCGAATCGACACCAGAAGAATTCGGAGTGGGGCTGGCTTCTACGAATAGAAATATTGGTAAATGGTAGCACTCCCGAACTAGCCCGAAGCAACAGGATCAAAGAATGTCAGTCACACCTTCCCGATTCTTTTCCGAAGTCGTGTGCTAACACTCGATTGACCTGTTTCATCCACACACCGCTGCTATATTGCTAGCGGCGGTTCTTCTCTCGGTCGATTGTGTATCCAGCTCGCCCCGCCCACGGGGTTGAATCGAGTTGGATTATTCGGACATGTACTAGCAATGGAGGTACCATTGCTATCCAACTGGGCCCGGGGGGATCTAAGTTGCCGACCTCCCCGTCCACGTGCGCAAGCACGGCTAATGGCAACACGTGCACAGTGCGCTGCTCAGGGTAGTCGAAGGCCTGTCAGTAGTCCCGAGGGACGACAGTACTAATGCAAGCCCTTACTAAACCTGCAGGTGCTGAAATGCAGGGGTCTAAGACTGTTGAACGCTTACGCCCGCCACTAAACCCAGATTCGCCTGTGTTTTGAGTGGGCTGCAGCACATTTGCTTCCTTTGATCTTTCGCAACTGTCCTCAAGCGTTTTCCTACAAAGCAAGTGCTTATACATCAACAGAAGCGGAGCAGAAAGCAGTGATTGTTGGCCTTTTTCTTTTTGACGAGAAGGGAGTGGGGCGAGGCCCGCCAGGCGTTCCTAGGGGCACTCCGCAAAGAATGCTGGCCAAGGCTTGAGACGGGATCGGCCCGAAACGATCCGGCGCAAGGCTCACCTGCCGTTGAAAGCAAGCAAGTAGGTTGACGTATGGCTAAAGATACAGTGGTGTCCCCTGAGGGGTAATCTCAGGGCCGCCCACGTGATAAAGCCGTTAAGCATTGGGAACGTTTCAGTACACGGACCACACGGATCTGCATGCACACCCGTTAAGCAGCGGCTGCCGGCTTATCCTGTGACACCTTTATATGAGACGATGCCAAACCCCCCCTCCCCTTTGCACTAATAAACTACTTTTCGACGTCACCCCTTACTGGCCCCGAAACCCCATCTGGGCCCGCTTGTGGGCCTTCTGAGGCCCCTTTACCTCCACTCAACCCGCCAAAAACCGTTCAGGGCCCGTTTTGGGACGCACAGACAGTGTTTCGGGGCCGGCATACAGTATGGGATGACGTCAAAAAATGTTTCATTAGTGCAAAGGGGAGGGGGGGGGGTTGGCGTCTTATCGGGTATCATGAATAGACTACGTTATAGAAATACAGGTTCGTTCTCTCGTAGCTCGCCGGGAACGCGCAAAAACTAGCAAGGCATGCCCGCTGGGACATTCGACAACGCATCTGTTCATCAACCTCCGCGCGTCGGACGGCTGAAAAAGGAAATGAAGATTCTTTTATTATCGATTAGTCAACCTCTACCACCGCTCAGGAACTCCTTCGAAAAGAAGAATTGTACTCACGTACAAAAGTTTCCGATTCATCCCATCGCAGATGATCGGTCCAGACCAGCTCACGCGTCAAGGTGTGGAGTTGACTCCGATAATAGAAGACCATTCTGACTGCAGTTGTATCGTGCCGAGCCACCGCCGTCGGAATAGGCACCGAGTCGTACGGTGCCGCCATGAAGCTGTGCACCATTTGAGGGTTAGAACGCAGAAAATCAGCGGTGTTGGCAATGTAGGCAAAAATACGAATCCTGGAGCAAAAAAACAGCAAAAAAACAAAAAAAACAAAAAAAACAAAAAAACGCAAAAAAAAACAAAAACAAGGCCCTCCTGGTGGACCCAAATACTCGTGCACACGCCCGGCCGAACCTTGCTACACTGCACCTAGGCCACCAAAAAACGCCCAGCTTTTCACATTCTGCCTGCCAAGCCCATTCAGCTACTGCTCAACAATCCTGATAGTTCTGCAGACTGCTTCAAAAGCTTCTGATAAGTACTCGAAATGCCACCTCACCAGACCACTGGCCTGCATGTGGAAGACCCTGGCTCACCCGAGGCAGCAAGAGTACCACCAGGGCAAAAAAACACAAACCTCCAGAGCAAAAAAACAGCAAAAAAACAAAAAAACAAAAAAACAAAAAAAACAAAAAAACAAAAAAACAAAAAAAACAGGTAGGGTGCCAACATTGGGTGTTGGTCGGCAGCAGCCACACAGGTGACTTTCTTTCTCAGCACGTACCGAGACGTGTTTCCAGACAGACGACCAGCTTGCCTCAAGGTGCCACCCACGTCGTCGGTGTTCCCGTACGGTGCCATCAGCCTGCACGACGAGCCGCAGTCGCTCAATTCTGGCGCCCAACAACAACAACAAGCCCAGCAGCCTCCCGGCACAAGCGGGAGCAAGACAGGGGCCCCAGCGACGCCAAGGCGCCCCCTCCCCGATTTACCACTTGATGCCACGTACGTGAGAGGCAAATGCCTGCCCAATCACACTTGACGAGTTATGACACACCCGCCACAAAGAAATCAACCAGCAGCACGAAACGTGGTTAGTTACGACAGAACCTTCGCATAGAAACAGCTCTTTGGTCATGCATCGACGCAACGTAGATTCTGACACAAAGGATTCCTTTTTTTACGTTGTAACCTTCTTGCACGTGTTTCACTAAACTGTGTTTTCCCCCCGGCGCAGCAGAGCGTGCGGGAGGGTCAACCCAGAGTGAGCGTGAGGAACACCGCCAACCTGCGTGGCGACCCCTGCCTTCGCGTTGCCTTTGAGAAAAGTGATCGTAGTCTCTAACAGCGCTCAGCGTTTTCGGGTCAAGGAGAAAAAGGTCTGGTCGTGCGTGTGATGAACGGGAGCATGATCCCTCCGATTTAAAATGCTTTGACTGCATGAGAGCCGCCATCTGTGAAGTGAAGACGGCTATATCCCACGGAAAAGCTCGTGGGGGTGCTTAGTGGTTGAAGTGGCCGAGGATCATGTCGAGGGCCTTCGACTTCTCGCCGTAGTCGGTGACAGCCACGCACGAGGCGCCGATCACCTTCCTGATCTGCGCAGCGGAGTCGTACTTGGCGAGGCCAACCCACTCACCGAGCTTCTTCTTCTCCGGCACCTGTGTTTGTGTAGTTTGGTTGAGTGTCAAGTGTTGAGTGTTTGAGTGTGAGTCTCGAGTCTGAGTCCTGAGTCTTGAGAAAATGAGTCTTGAATATTTTGAGTTGTTGAGCTTCTTCTCCTCCGGCACCTGTGTACGTGTAAAGGAGGATTGAGGCGCAGATAGGGTTCGATCTTGAATGCCCAAGGTTGCGTGTTGAGTCTTTGCGTGCATGATGAGAATGAATGTGTTTGGTTGCTGAGAATAACGTCCATTGATGGTTGAATGGTGCATGTTGAATGCAACTGCTGAGGGTTGACTGAACACCCATTCCACGAAAAAGTGTCACAGATTTTCCGTCTGAAAAGCAGCCCGTTTTGGGTCAAAATTTTGGAATTTTTGGGAAATTTTTTTTGGGATGGAAAGAGCTATCCCTGGCGATTATGGGCAAGCAATCAGCTCGCGTGGCGACCAAAATCTGGCGTGCAGATGGACAAAAGGTCGGTTTTGGGGTTGTTTCAAAAACCCAAAAAAACGATTTCCGGCAGGAGGCTTGAGTGTTGAGTCTTTGTATCGTGGATGGTGATGAAAACGAGCGTGTTTGAGCGCTGGGTAATCAGTGGTTAACGTTAGAACACAATGTTCAACAATTTCTTAAGCTTGAAACTCCGGGGGAAGTCTCCGGATGACCGATGGCAATGTGGAAGATATCCTTTGTGGTCTGCGTGTTCGTAAGGGCGGTGATTTCGTGTTGAATGTTTGCATGTTCAATGACTGCTGAGGGTTGACTGTTTGAGGCTTGAGTGTTGAGTGTTGAGCAAGGAAAAGCATCTGGCAGTACCTTGATGAGGTCGATGCCGTGCTCGTCGCAGAGGGCTTCGATGAGGCCGGTGTACGCGCTTTCGTTGCAGTCCTCTGCCAGCACGCACAAGTGGGCGATCTTCTTGTCAAGCGCCTTGACGGTCTCCCGGAGGCCACGGGTGAGACCCTTGTGGCACCGAGCGCGCTTCAGCACCTGCTGCAGGGCAGCATTCATGTCCTCCGGCTCAGCGTCCTCCTCCGGAACGTGGTCCTCGACAACGTCGGTCTCGGGCACCATGTTTTCAGTCGCGTCGGCCATTTTGATTTACTACGCTTGGCGACTAGGGGGATGGCAACGGAGTGTGTGCGTTCGGATTGCCTGATCTCATGGGAACAACTATTCTCGGATTGGCTGTTCTCACGGGATCAACTATTCTCGGATTGCCTGATCGCATGGGAACATCTATTCTCGGATTGTCTGTTCTCACGGGACCAACTATCCTCGGATTGCCTGATTCTAACTCACGAGCCAACTATTCTCGGATTGCCTGATCTCGTCGGAACAACTATTCTCGGTTTGTCTGTTCTCACGGGACCAACTATTCTCGGATTGCCTGATCGCATGGGAACATCTATTCTCGGATTGTCTGTTCTCACGGGACCAACTATCCTCGGATTGCCTGATTTTAACTCACGAGCCAACTATTCTCGGATTGCCTGATCTCGTGGGAACAACTATTCTCGGATTGCCTGATCTCGTGGGAACAACTATTCTCGGATTGCCTGATCTCGTGGGAACAACTATTCTCGGATTGCCTGATCTCGTGGGAACAACTATTCTCGGTTTGTCTGTTCTCACGGGACCAACTATTCTCGGATTGCCTGATCGCATGGGAACATCTATTCTCGGATTGTCTGTTCTCACGGGACCAACTATCCTCGGATTGCCTGATTCTAACTCACGAGCCAACTATTCTCGGATTGCCTGATCTCGTCGGAACAACTATTCTCGGATTGTCTGTTCTCACGGGACCAACTATCCTCGGATTGCCTGATTCTAACTCACGAGCCAACTATTCTCGGATTGCCTGATCTCGTCGGAACAACTATTCTCGGTTTGTCTGTTCTCACGGGACCAACTATTCTCGGATTGCCTGATCGCATGGGAACATCTATTCTCGGATTGTCTGTTCTCACGGGACCAACTATCCTCGGATTGCCTGATTCTAACTCACGAGCCAACTATTCTCGGATTGCCTGATCTCGTCGGAACAACTATTCTCGGATTGTCTGTTCTCACGGGACCAACTATCCTCGGATTGCCTGATTCTAACTCACGAGCCAACTATTCTCGGATTGCCTGATCTCGTCGGAACAACTATTCTCGGTTTGTCTGTTCTCACGGGACCAACTATTCTCGGATTGCCTGATCGCATGGGAACATCTATTCTCGGATTGTCTGTTCTCACGGGACCAACTATCCTCGGATTGCCTGATTTTAACTCACGAGCCAACTATTCTCGGATTGCCTGATCTCGTGGGAACAACTATTCTCGGATTGCCTGATCTCGTGGGAACAACTATTCTCGGATTGCCTGATCTCGTGGGAACAACTATTCTCGGTTTGTCTGTTCTCACGGGACCAACTATTCTCGGATTGCCTGATCGCATGGGAACATCTATTCTCGGATTGTCTGTTCTCACGGGACCAACTATCCTCGGATTGCCTGATTTTAACTCACGAGCCAACTATTCTCGGATTGCCTGATCTCGTGGGAACAACTATTCTCGGATTGCCTGATCTCGTGGGAACAACTATTCTCGGTTTGTCTGTTCTCACGGGACCAACTATTCTCGGATTGCCTGATTTTACCTCCACTCAACCCGCCGAAAACCGTCTAGGGCCCGTTTTCGGCCGCACAGACAGGGTTTCGGCCGGCATGCAGTATAGGGTGACGTCAAAAAAATGTTTTATTAATGCAAAGGGGAGGGGGGGTGTTTTGGCATCTTATCATATTATACTCATGTCGAGAAGACGACAACCCGAGCTGGAGTTCGGACGCTGCCAGAGCAAAAAGACACGTCAAAAAGGATCAATGTTTGCTGCTGTGAAGAGCTGTGGTACGAAACCTTTCCAAGGAGCACTACGTTTCCCATTTTTGGAGTCGTAAAACTCTCGAGTTTGACCCATAGATTCTCCAGAAGGCTTTCTGCGCGCTGGACAACGTCCTCCCCCTCTGTCCGTAAGGGGTTAACGGGTTAACAACCAGCAGCAAGTCTTCTTCGCGAGAATGCAGAGTTCGGTTGGGTCTCCAGCCCTTTCAATACCTACTGATAGTGGCCGAGTCTTTGATGCGCGAAAGGCGAAAACACGTCAAGCGACAGGACAGAACGGTTGAAGGCTTATCATATCGGCCGAAGCGCTGGTCTCTTACAAAAGACGTCAGGAGGGGGTGTGGTGGTGTCGTTGTTATTGGTCTCCCTGTTCCTCTCGCGCAGAACAATCGGGCTCAGGAGCAACCTTTCGCCTGCGAGCAACAGTGTAGCGAGCTTGGGAACGTTGAGTGACCGGCGAAACGAGCTTGGGGGCTGTGTGAAGTTCTCTAATCGATGCAGATTATCGCTACAGATTCTTTGCACTCTAACCGCAAAACTCGAATCGACTTTCGTGGTGCATCAACTCCCTCAGTGAAACTGTGAGTGCTGCAGAGCCATGGCTACGGGTCGAACGACCAAAAAGGAGGGGGTGTGGTGGTGGGGGCAAGTAACGCAGACGTGTGGAACATGAAGAAATGCCGAAATGCAGGGAACCGGCGCCTGCGGGGGGTTCTTTAATGTTTTTTTTTTTAAGCAGCGAGATTCTTGAGTTCTTTCGGATAGTTGCCTTGGGTTTATAACGAACAGAAATTGCCCAACGAAAGAAGAAACAGGCACACGAGAACGAAAACGAAGGCGCTCAGATCAACAAAGAAACGCGGCAGCAGAACGAGAGAGAGAAATTGTCTCGCCTTAGCAGTCCCAGGGATCGGTCCCTCCCTCCTGTCATTTTGTGTTCTCGTCGTCATCGCCATCGCGCTGACTTTCCGAGAGAAAAGAAAAAGGAAGCAGTTTGAATATCGGCTTTTGATTGCAGCTGGAGGCAATAGGATCCTCTTCCTGCTGTGCTTCTTACTCCCGGCCTTCGTGTCGCTGCGGAAAGGATAAGTCGAAACGAACCGACTGTCGCATGAAGCGGTTGTCAGGGTGAGAAGTGTTCCACAGGATGCTATGTATATTATTATTATTATTCTGGCGTTTATTGTGGTTTAGAGGTTCGGTGTTTTAGGGTCTCCGGTTGACCATTGAGGCTGTGAGGCGGGTAGTATGAGGGTAGTAGGTATGCTTATCATGCAGGGTCAAAACCTTGTGTCTTTTTGGAAATGGCAAAAAAAAGAATTCTGGAAAAAAATTGGGTTTTTTGAATTTTAAAATTTTGAACAAACTCTGCAGTAATTTTTGATGAAGTTGAGCACAAAAAAAAAATTCCAACTTTTTTTTTTGGGGTCCATCGGCTCCGCGGGAGCGTTTTAAAAAGACACAAGGTTTTGACCCTGCATGTTATACACTTTAACTACGGCTAGCCATGTTTGTAAGTGTTGCGATCGACACCAAGAAGAAGTTCGCTTTGAATTTAGTCTTTGGCACCCCACGCGCATGCATGTTGCGCAGGGGTTGCCATGCAGCTCGTATTCGTCGGTTTATATACCATCTTCTCTGAGACACAGCGTGCTGGACGCAGTGCTCCCGCTAAGAAAAAAGCCGGTCTTTTATGACACCAAAAAAATATTTTTTCAAAAAAACACCCGGCAAAGAAAGGCCGGTCCTTTTTTGCCGAAAAAAGACCGGCTAGCCGGCCCTTTTTTGGCAAAAAAAAGACCGGCTATTTTTGGCAAAAAAAAGACCGGCTAGCCGGCCCTTTTTTGGCAAAAAAAGACCGGCTGCAACCGACCAGTGCAGTAGACCGTGGCATTGAGTAGTAGTGCAGGTGGGCGAATCTCAACAACAGTCCAGCAGGAAAGAGGGACTCTCGTAAGTGAACAAAATGCCTGGACAAAAGCGCAGTTGTCAGGATAATGAGGACGGAGCGCAGACAAAGCTGCGGCAGACGACACTGTTCGGCAGTTCCGAAGGTGAGCCGTCCAGAGACGATTGGCAGCCTCTCGCGGGCGGATGCTGTGGGCCGTCCGGAACTCGATAACTCGCTGAATGCCAAGTTCAAGCCCAGCGCACGAAAAAAAAAAAAAAAAAAAGCCCAGGAGCCATTTTTAAAAAAGACGGGGCCGCCGGGTCGTCGGCCTTAGCGGGAACACTGGCTGGACGACCAAAAAAAAAAGGACTTTTTGGACACGATCTTCTCCGGCTCCCATATTCCCCGTGGAACTGCATCGCATTGCCTGTTTCTGGTGAGGTGTGGGGGATGGGCGGTTTCCCCGGATTTTTTTGATGTAAAGGGTGCGGGCCGCCCGATGGAACGCCTCCGACGACGATAATGCCAGCAAGGAGACTGCTTCCGTGGGATGTAGCCGACGGTGCCGTGTGGTCTTGTTCTTTGGTGGTCGGCAGTCACTCTACGCTCGTTTCATCAGCGCGGTAGTCGACGGGCAGTCTTTTCTGGTCTTGGACATTTTCGACACATCCTGCTCGTATGGATTTGGCGGGGAACAAGCTACTCTAACTCGAATGAGCTCTCGCCGACACACAGCTATTCAGCTGTGCCTCGATACGCGCAGGAACGAGGGGGTGTGCGAAGTACATCAGAACGTGAGACGCACAGCTTGCAAACGTAAGTAAGGAGTGCGTATAGCGTTCTGCTGCAAACCAAACTCACCGCGCGAGTGAGGACGGGCTTGCGGTAAACCCCTGTGGGAGGCACCTACTGTGGTCCACCCCGTGATAGACAGCGGCAGGCAACTCGATGCAGCTCCATGGGGCAGGGACACACTTCCTTATCTCCCTGGCCGGGATCTTGCCTTCGCGGTTCGGCTGGGTTCGGGGGCTGGCCACCGCTGGTACGCGTGATTCACGCTTCGTAGACATTGGAGTGAATTTCCGAGTCCAGAGTTCTGGGGTAGAACCCATATTCGGTCGGTTATACGGTCGGTTCGTACCGTGTGTGGTCCTGTTTCTTTGGTGGTGTCGGCCGTCACTCACGGACTCTACGCACGTCAGCTCTGGCCGGAGCTCCCCTTCCTGGAGATCTTCGGCATGAATGAAGCTCTCACCGGCCCGCAGCTGTTCAACTTTAGCATCCCCTCCTTGTTCTGTCGGCCAGAGGCCTTTTAGCCCAAGAGGCCTATTGCGTTTACCGGTACGACCCGACGCAAAAGAATGGGATCACCCCTGTTTTCCCATGCACAAGACACCCTACTACACGAAGAAAGTGCAGCTTTTCCGGATAGTTGGCCCTGTCCCCGCGTGAAGCATTCACGGGTCAAATCCCTCTTTCCTTCAAGAGAGACGACTGCATCATCCGGGGTCGGCGCAGGAAAAAAGAAAGAGGGTGCGTGCCGCCAGCCTGTGCTATAGCCCACACGTAACGCAGGCAGAAATCTCGGCCCGGAGCCGGGTGCAAGCGTTCACCAAAGCGTAGACCAAATTTGAGTTGTATTGTTGCTCTCTCTCTCTCTCTCTCTCTCTCTCTCTCTCTCTCTCTCTCTCTCTCTCTCTCTCTCTCTCTCTCTCTCTCTCCCTCTCTCTCTCTCTCTCTCTCTCTCTCTCTCTCTCTCTCTCTCTCTCTCTCTCTCTCTCTCTCTCTCTCTCTC